>JAPYYW010002968.1:0-28380 GCA_030522545.1 Cremastinae sp. A BG-2022a
ATGTATAATATCTCGATTTCTAGATGGTGAAGCTTTGTAAAATTTGACACATGTTTTCTAATGACATTAAAGAAGACCTGTGCAAATTTTTAAGAAAATATGTCTCAATACGGTTTAGCAGTTGTACTACCTTAAGTTTATTAAGAAAAGTTGTTGCAAATTGTTTCAAGAACAACATACTCAAAATTCAAGGTCATCCAAGGTAACTTTACTTGCTACGTACGTATGAAAATTTACAAATTCGTAATCTTAGCATTCTTTTAAAAAACTTGAGGAAGCTTCTTTCAAGTACAATAAAAAGATGTGCAAAATTTTAAGAAGATTTCAAGATATTAACAAATTAATGAAGATGCGGTATATCAATTTAATTTAATATTAAAATCTTAAATGATCTAAATATCGAATTTTACTGTATGTTGATTATTTTTGGAAAATCTTGAAATAAATTATATTCATGCAATTACGATGATATTGCTGCTATAATTATTTAATAAACATTATAAATTTATACATCCGTAATTAAATTGATTGGGAGGAAAATGAATTTAATAAAGGTTATCTACAATTTGTATGAGATATTTTATTTTTTAAAAATCCTATTTTATTACGAGGCTTTATGATGCTATTAGTAATTTTCTTTATCGAATTCAGTAATCATTCATGATTGAATAACTAATAGTAAGATGAGTTCTATCCAACTTTTCGCTTAATTATCAATGAATAATCAATCGTAAAAAAGGAGGTTTTCGAGATACATAATTATCGAAAAGTATCCAATTTACGTAGAAAATACTTTACAATTTAAATAGAAAATACCGCATAAAACCGACAACTCACACTAATGATGTTAAGATGAATATTTATTCTTCAAAACCTTTATCCATTACATATATGAATTTTTTATGCACTTTCTGTAGTTACAGATAATATTCAAGAATCATGATATGAAATAAATAATAATTTTTTACTGAAAAATATACAGTCAATCACTATTGAGTATAGCAGCAAAACCTCTTTAATTTTTCTTCGTGGCATGTATGGCGTTGTGCAACCCTGACATTACAATGCAAGGTAAACGTCCCAATATTTGAACATGTTCCAAAAGTTGAACAATACTTTCTACATTACTTTGATTTTTTCAATATACATAATGCATGAATTTTTTCCTATACATTGAAGTGTATTTTTTGTAACATTGAACTATTGAAACACGCTCCTTCAATTTAATAATGAAAAATCTATACGTTCAAACGTTTCAGAAATTGTTTACTATAAATATTGCTTAAAATTAAAGACATAAGATTAATTTCGGATCCGTAAAATATCAGACAGTAATTAATATAATAAGAATTTCCACATAAATTTAAAGTGGAAAAACTTTTCAATGTTCATCTATTGGGACGTTTACCGTATATAGTTCCATGGCGAAGTAAAATAGACAAAGACAAGAAGATGAGAATGGAACTATATGCTGATTAAATTTATCAGTGCAAGATAATAATATATCATTGTAATAGAATTTGAAATTCCAGAAATATTCAATAATTTTTGTAAGAACAGAATGCAAGCGATAAAACTCCTATATAGAATGGACTTCGAAAACAGCACCCCAGCAAATTTATAGATATGTAGCAACGTTAAAAATAAAAAAATCAAAATTAGCTCAAATCTGAAAAAAAGTTATCCGAACCAGTAAGAAATGGTCCGTCGATCAAGCGACCTAGTTCAACGAAGATTCACCTGGGAAATGGTGGGGAACGTCGATTCATTCATTTGGTACGACCCAGAATGAGTGAACAAGGCAGGGCCAGAGAGATTTAATGCCTTGGAAATCTATTTACACACATTTTCCGGAATAACAGAGGAATCAACGAGAGGAGAGATATGGAAAAAGAGAAAGAGAGCGAGAGCAAAGTGCGTGCACGAGTGAAATGACTGCGTGTACTATTGACATTTGTGCTCGATACTAAAAGTGTGGGAGAGCGAACATCGGGCGTAAATGTTCGCTCGTCGGTTCGCAAATTGATTTAACTATTCACACTCGCGGATATGCGTTTTCCTCAACGATCGCATACACATAATCGCATAATAAATATATATGCTTTTGTGTCATTAGCCCGCATGCATTATTCATAGTTTGAAAACCGTTTTCAAATATTCATCTCACCGCTTTCCCGAAAAAGCGCCGCTGGGGAGAAAATTCAATCAGGATACTACGATATCTTTCAAATTTTTCGCCAATACTCTTCTTCGTTGATCATAAAATTCATTTCTGAAACGTTTTTTTTTACTTTTAATTCCCTGGTACAATGGTTTCGAATTCTCCCATTTCAATGGGCAACTCGAATCTCGTGCTGATGAACATGTCAGTTATCCTTTTCAATTGTTCTCTATATGAATGTACATCAGCGAAGAGAGATGAAGTGAAAGAAAATATAAAATAACTTTATTTAACGATAAATTATTCGTACAATAATATTTGAAGAGTTTTCAAATTAATTTTCTGTTGATAATAAAAATGCGTAATACGAGTAGGTATAATTATAATAAAACAAAGCAATCGCGTATCTCGCATCTAATTAAGAACGTCGAACAATGTAGCACTCGGCACAATTTCGAAAATATGATGCGGTTATTAACATTATTATTGTTATTACTTTCCGTGGAAACATTTTTCATTATTAATATTCGTAAATGAACAATGCAGGACACAACGTATCCACGCAGCCTCTCTATACGTCAGCCTCTCTCGTTCTCCCAGAAATGTAAAATAATTTAATATCGAGTGAAACTCGAAATGCCATTTATTGCTATTTGGAACAATTTATTGCAAAGTGATTGTTGGGATGGTTAACAAAGTATATCACGCGATTCAGCATTCTCTCGGCCCCCATTCTCTTTCTGACAACTATGCATTCTCATTTTCGTTTCACGAACGAACCACCGTGATGCGATCATCGGAAACGGAAGTTGATGTTTAATTAATATAATCCCCATCGCAAAATGAATCGTCTCCCTATTTTAAGCTCATTCGAAAGTTTGCCGGCTTCAAAATTATTATTATTATCGTTAGACAATTCGTGCAATATATTATATTACTTCACGTAATCCCATTCTGTCAAACTTGCAGACATAATTTTTCTCGTTGTATATCCATTATTCAAATTCGAAAGGATTACGCGTATTTAGAATATAATCCACTCGTATAATTTTTTATATACGAAATATTAACGTAATGGTCGTACTGGAGTAGATTAAATTTTTATTCCTTAATACAAACATATGTGACGTACACTTTTGCTTGAGTAAATACACACTGCAATTTTCAAATTTCAATCATAAGGAATTGTACCCTTGCATTCTCAAAAGGTAGATTTTTATGAAATTTGTGTAATATACACGTAGACATTTGCTAGAAAAAAAATGTTTGTCAAATTTGGTGACATCTCGGAGAATAGTTTATGTGATAATTATCAAACAAATTAACACGCCCTCTCTTCTAGGATTTTACGATTTTTAAAACATAATTGTGCATATTATCAAAAATAACAGAGCTGATTGAATGTACAATTAAAAAATTATAGTGTAGATATGTAGAAACATTCATTCAAATTTTAGACATTAGGACACATATTCTTGCAGAAATGAATTGTAAACAATTTAAAAAAATTTACAGAGCTTTTTTTTATTTTTAAAAATATAGAGATTGCGATTTAATTATCATATTCTAGCGTCAACAGAGTATAATCAAAAATATATCAAGATGCTCGTATAATTCACTTTTATTATTACATATTTAAACACTGAAAATCGTTTATACTGACAAGTAAAAATTTCGTATTCTCTTTCAACGAGCATGTCTTTATAAATTTAAGGAATATCGGAAACAATTTTCTCAATTTAGTGATAAAACGATCGATGAAATGAAAAGTAATTTGCATATGTGCAGATGAGATTTTCATAAGGATAACCGAAATATCGGAATTGATATTGAAAAAATCATAGAGATATTACTAGAATTGGCCCATCTCGAACTAACATGATTTATTTCTATATCACTTATTATTCACTTATTATTCACTGGGAGAATTTTATAAGATAAATCACAATCCTTTTTCATCCTGTATACATACACAATGGTTATGTAAAACACTTTTAATATAAAAATGATGATTTATAATTATAAGCTAATGCATCATTATTAAAATTGTTTAATTAAAAACATTATAAAAAATAGTGGTTTTTTATAATCATAAAAGTGATCAAAATAGAATCTTCTGAATTATTTAGACTGTTACCGCGGTGCGTCAAAAAATGCATTTACGTTTTGTTAAAATATTAATTTAAAAAAAATAATTAGATTTAAAATATGCACATTATTCAAAAATTGAAAAAAAATGAAAATGGAAAAAAATTAATTGGACAAACCTCAACTCAATGCCTTGACTTTTCTTGTCATTGATGCTGACGATTACGTCACGAGGTATCTGTTGTGCGATGGTCTTGTCGGTGGTGGACTTTAGGGTATTCACTTTGCCGCACGAGCCCGAGCTCGTGGAGCGATTTCGAATTAGCGAAGCAATAACTGAAACACGTTTTCGAGCCTTTCGGTCCAAAGTTTGCCAACACCGAAATTTACTTGCTCGTCGCTTTATCTATAATTTGCCTCCAAACTTCCGATTGGATTCTTTCTTTGACGTACCTAACCTCGAATCTTCATAAAAACCATCGATCGGAATTCTCCTTTCTATGTAACTCGATCAATTATTTCAAAGCAATTTTCTTTCCTGTAATTGGAATTTCTTCTCTGTCGAATCAATCCCTTTACAACGTGTGTCACGCCAGACGTCGTTTCCCAAACGTTTCGACGATACTGGTCTCGTTTCTCTCTCACTCGAGCGAGAGCTTCAATTTTTCATCAAATAGAAGAAGTTTTACAGAGTAACCTTTTCGACGAAAAAATTTAATTAAATGTTTTTCCAAGCAGTGGTTACCGTTTGGTCGTTATTCTTTCTTTCTTTTTTATGAAAATAATTGGGCGCGTTTCACTCGTAGATTTTCCTTGACGTTATAGCAGTCAGCTAAAAATCGCGACGAGGCGAGCGAAATTGGCAAAGAATCGAAAAAATGAGCCACATACTAAGCTTTTCACTGTCGATTAACTCGGAACGTGTTCCGTTCTCCTCGATCTTCTTTTTCCGCGTATTTCTTTCTCGTTTTTCTTTTTTCTCGTCGCCGGAATCGACTTCTCCGGACGTTAATCAATCGCACCCTCCAGTCGTACTTTATTTACGTGAGTCTCTGTTGTCTCTCTTCTTCTTTTTCTCTCTATCTCTCTCTTTCTCTACCCTCTATCTTCACAGATATACGGTATTTCTTTTGACCGTTTTGCTTTCTTTTCACACTACCGGGCCCACGTTTTTTCTCACTCCAAGAAAATCACAGCGCTTCTCTTGCTCTCTCTTGTTTTTCCCTCCTCGTCGTATTGCGCAGGCTTATTCCGACCCGATTTACCCGCGAGTCTCGCTTTTACGCGCAAAAAAGCACACACGTTCAACACGCGAACTCTGAAGGCCACACAATCGAATGAGAATATAGTGGAGAGAGGAAGAAACGGAAAAAAAGTACCAATAAACAACGACGGTCAAAAAAATGTCGAAAATCCAAACAAGAAGAAGAAATAGGATCGCGTTTGCTTTTAAAAATAAAAGGTGCGCACTTGAAAGATTTTAATTGGATACGGACTGTAATTTTTTGAGAAAAATGCATGAGCCAGGGAGCGAGATATAATTCGAAAAGGAGTGAAGAGCGAAAAAGGGCGGGAATGCGCGATCGCGCTTTTTTCTCGCTCCTTCTCTTTCGTTCAGTTTCTGAGTGATAGGACGTAAGAGCATCGGAGACTAGTGCCCAGAGTGAGTGGAAACGCGTGTTTCTTCGAGCCAGCTTTCGCTCGGGCAGGCACCGTGTATATGCCCGGAACAGCAGAAAAAAATATAAATATATGAAAGACACGTACAGCGTGTCCGTCCGGGAGAAAGCTCCTTGTGTATGTACACTCCGGTATATATTTTACGTATAAATATTTACAGGCATATAGACACCGCTTTTTATCTGACTCGGATCACTGCTCCATGCTCCCATCAACCCTGCGAAACTTCTGACTTCACCCAAACTTATCTCGGGGTGCACCGGGCTCGGAGATAAGAAAAAGTGGAGAAAAAATGTTGGATAAAAAGAAATGAAAAATCGAGGCAAGAAAAATCATAAATCCGGAGCAAAAAGGAAGCTAGTGATGAAAAAAAAAAGAAAAAAAAACGAAGAAGGATGAACCGGAATAAAAATCGAAATAAAAAGTACCCTGAAAAATCGAGGGATGAAAAGAAATTGCACTTGGTACTCCTGTTTTAGAATGAGGGAAGATAAGAATAAATTCACTGCGCGTTTACTCGTTTTTTTTTCTCTTTTTCTTTTCCTTCACTGCGGATTTCTCGGCACTCGCGAATCTTCACCTGCTTCTCTCGTCGCAGCGTAAAATCTCGTTCACCGAGAAGCGTCAGCAGCAGCCCCGGCGAATAAATTTATCAGCAGGTTAGAATCCAAAAAAACGTGACGAATCTCGATGAGATAAGCAACGAGAATATAAAATATTTATCTACTTTTTGAATCACGAATAATTTTTATCTTCTCTTGTATCTCGTTGGTTTCCTTTTTTTGCCTTTTCTTTCTCCTGCTGCGAAAATCTCCGTGTATACCGAGAGCGAAATCGAAAAACTCGCGGGCGTCCCGTACGTAACGAGAGTCAACGTCGATCTGTCGCGTGGATGCGCGGCTACCTCGGTTTGGCAAAGCGTGGAGCAGCCAGCCACCAGGAACGACAAGAGGGCGGGGGCGCGCTCCAAACGGCGACGGCGTGGTAGATATTTCTCTCGATTCCTTCACCCCCATGTATATATGTCTATACACCTCTATATACACGTATATATGAAATTTCACGTCCGCTCATGTACAATGTGTTCAGAAGGAAACATTGAATGGGCGCAACACCGAGCAGAGTACAAAATTTTTAGTTGAAAACTCCAATAGCATTTTTCGGTCCAATGCAATCTTCGAAGGTTCCGTGTAGCGTCGAAATTTTGCCAATGAGACACCTCTGCGTTTTATCGCTTTGACCCCGGATTGGTTAGATTTCAGCAGCTTCAACCTCTTCAGCCATATTTCGCACGCTGAAAAAAAAAGTTCGATATATTATAAGTATATAGTTTACTAACACATTTTTGATTTATTCAATATTATAGCATATACATAGAATCATTGATTATTTATTTTTGAAATGAACGAGTTACAGAAGATAAGTTTCAATTAAAAGGACACTATTTTGTATTTTCTATATTTGAAACAACCGTATTGAAATAAAACAAATTAAATATTTAGTTTTAAGTAAACGAATATTTTGTAAATATACTCAGAATAATATTTCAATCATATATCGTTAAATAGGACAACAAAATATAATATTAGTACTGCAAATAATTTTTTAAATACTTTTGTGACTAAAATTCTACGATAATGTTTTGTTTAAAATAATAAAAAAATCATGATATTATTTGAATTATATCATTATTCCTGATGGTTTAGCAATAAATATGTTCAAGTTTCAACAAATTTTTATATTCTCAATGATACAAATATATATATGAGTTTCTTTTTCTGAATACATTCGCTAAGAGAAATCATGATAGTAGATTTCGCTATAAATAAATGACAACTATGTTGATTTTTTGACAACTGAATATACTTAATTTCCGATTTACGAATATGTCGAAGTCTAATACTATATGAAGTCTAACCAAAGTCAATTTAAATCAACTAGTCCGACATCAATATCTTGCAATATGCATATTAAACTGTATTTATTAAATAACAATATACTTACTTGCTTTAATTAATATTGTTCCCCAAACTACATATAATAAATACACTTTATTGCAGTAAACGATCTACCATAAATTTCTTTAATACAACATGTGATAAAAATTCTTGCAATTGATGCTTGCCTCGAAAATCAATCCTGCAAATAATTTCACTTCTCTCGCTGCGTACTTTTCGGACAGCCGGTATATTTTTCTGTTTATATGTACATATATACGTACACACATGTGCATGTATATTTTAGCACCGGGACTTTCTCTCTCCTCACCTTCTTGTCCCTTTGTCGGTGTGGACGCATATCTACCTTCCCGAGTGGGGGATGGTTTTATCTGGGGTAGTTGCGGGACCGACCGGTCGCAGCGGGTCGACACAGAGAGTCAAGAGCCCGAGGAGCGGGACGAGCCGTCCTGCCTCACGAAATCGCTCTCTCTCTCTCTCTCTTTTTCCCTCCTCGGCCGTCCTCTCTGTCGTCTCTATCGTACACGGGGCGCGCTCAACGGAACGCGAAAAGTAACTGGCGCGGGCGAGACCCCGAGTTTCAGCCGAGTCTGCGCCCTCTCCGTTGCCTTTTCTCAACACTTTTCACACGAAACTTCCGACCATTCTCTCCCTACCGAAAGGTCACGGTTTTTCTCTTTCTCTCTTTCTCCCTCGCAAAACGATTTTTCATCAGTTTTCCACGCACAGTATATAAAAAATAATTCTAACGTATATTCTGCGTATTTTATATTATTTTATACATATATATGATTGGAGTATCAAGGATAGCTGTATCGGAAGGTTATATTTGAATAATTAATCACGAAAGTAGGCAATCAAGGATGATACATAGTTAACGAGGCGATAAAAAAATCTGGAGGAGGTATCCAGCGTGATTTGAGATATTCCGACGAGCCTCGGCCACAGGAGAGGATATATATTCCAGGAGAAGGAAGAGAGGAAGATTCCGGGGTGAGACCAGATGAATATTCCTAGCGCTAATCTCGGTACCATTAAATTAACTAGGAAAGTAGATTCGGAGAAAAGAAAATGAATGGTAGTTGTGCAAGAGAGATAGAAGAAAAAAAATAAACAGACCGAAACCGTAAAATTAGAGGGAAGAAAACGTCCGTGAGTCTTACGGGTTTACGGACCTAATCCTCCGGATGTTTGGGTCCCATTAAGGATCCGCGAAAGCTCACAGTGTTCCTTTTATCGATTAGCTCTTTTCCGCGATATAAAAAGCTCAGCGCGAAGCGCGGCTATTCTCTTAATTTAAAAAATTTTACCGTAAACATGAATTCTTGAAAATGAAAATTTTACAACGCGAATACTTTTTATTTAATAAGAGAGAGAAACATTTAATTTTTTCGTACAGCGTAAGCAGAAGAATTTCAGTAAATGAAAAAAGGTGGAATAAATTTTGAAAAATAGAGCGACAATAAAAAGTACATAAAAGTATGAGGGGAAGAGCGAAAATATAATAGGGAGAGGAAAAATGAAGCGGAAAAATGGGAAAGAGGGGCATGCCGGGAGGGGAGGAAGCGAGAGATTGGGAGGAAGGAAAAGTCGTGTAACGGGTCATGTTATCTGCGCCAAGTAAACAGTGAGAATGCAGCGTGTAGACGGTAGGATTTCACCAAGTTATTTAATAATGCCCGGCCCAAGTCGAAAGGAGACTTGGAGCGAGGCTCCGGGACGCGGGAGATGGCAAAAAAGAGGAAGAGGAGATTGAGGCTGTAAAAGAAGTGGCGGGTACCGAGGATAAAGAAGCGGAAGAGGAGGAAGCGACGAGGAAAGAATGGAATAAAACTCCCAGGAATTTCTTACGAGGGAGAGTATAACAAATATAAATAAGAAAATACCTGCCAAGGAAGGCCAGAGGGTCGAGTATGTGTTTTTTGTGTGTGTGTGTATATGCGAATATATGGAATTGCCACCCATACGTCCGAACGAAGTATACAGAAATATTTTTGTACCCCGAGTGATTTTTCAAAGGCCATTCGAGAGAGAGAGAGAGAGAGAGAGTATACATTATCGAAACTATTTCCCAACGTTTTTCTTCGTGATGAAAATGTCACCGTTTGTATTTTTCTAACGAATAAAACCCGCACGGAAGTCCGAACAAAGAATTATACAGGGATCGTCGATCACTGACTTATCGAGATCTAATCCATTTTCCAACTGTACTATTTCCGCCTGACTTTTCTGGGTTTACGGAGACGGTACCACGGATACTTTCTTTTATTAACGAACAATACATCGGGAGAATGAGAAAGAAAGAAATTAGCGAGAAAGCCGGGAAAAAGTGACCGAGCAAAATCGCCCGGTGAAGCAACGAAACAAAACAAAAAAAAGAGAATCAGAGAGGACAAAAAAAATATCGAAAAAGATTGCCCATGCTCGTTTCCTTGAGTTTTCAAGTAAGAAAGCTAATTACCCCCGCAGTATCGGTATTTACGGTCTTCCCAAACCAATTATTGCGCTTTGTACAGCGTCGCGTGACCAGCTTCCGAAATTATTCGATTACGCTGCTTGCTCCATCGCCTGGGCGCTATTTTCCTCTTCTCCTTTTTTTTTCCTCACAGCGTGTACCCAACTGTGCAAGAAATACCAACGTACGTTCCCTCAAGGTTGCTACTACTTTACCCCCTTTTTTTACAAACTTATTATTGAACTAATGCACGTTCAAAAACCTTTCACGTACACCCAGTATTTTATTATTTATGACAATATGCTAGTTACACTGTACACGTTATAGAATGCTTATTACTTATGTAATATGATTATTATTAAAACTATATTATTATCATGAATTACTCATTTTCATTGAGGAGTCAATTTTACAAAATTATTATTGTCAATTTCAAAAATTATTATTTCACCATTTAATTAAAATATTGAAATAATAATTTTACAATTATATAGTGAAATAATAATAATAATAATAATAATAATAATAATAATAATAATAATAATAATAATAATAATAATAATAATAATAATAATAATAATAATAATAATAATATAATAATAATAAATGAAACAAATAATTTATTTATTTCAATTAGACATTTCCAGTTTTTCTTCCAAACCACTTTAAGGCAATAGGCTATTCATACATACAGGCCGAAAAAAGGACTTTTTGCGAATTTTTTTTCAGAAGTACTGCAAAATAAATCAAGATTACAAATTAATTTCAAAATGGCGGCTGTGCAGAGTTTTTGACACAACGTTTCCTTTTTTTCCAGGATCTACGGCCAGACAGACAGCTCTTGTAATTTTTGCATTATAATGAGCCGACGATTTTTTTTCGATAATACATAAAAATTGCTACAGAAGTACATAGAATTTTTTCGTTTTAATTAAAATAGTAAAATATTTATTATTACTTCGCTATTTAATTAAAATAGTGAAATTATAATTATAATTTAAATAAATAATTAATTTATTTCAATTTGACACTTTTCTTTCAAACTATCTTAAAGTTATAATTTATGAGTATAACGGCATATATTTTATATTGTGAAAAAAGAGAAATGATATTCTGCATTGTACATCAAATAATATTATATATGCGCACACCTTTGTAAATTCGCATCAGCCGCATATGGATCGTATATATACATATATTGGTCTCGATTCCTGTACTTGTCACTATGTGGAACTTCTGATCGAGTCTGTCAACGAGATAATGACATTTCATGTGATCGTACGGGTAGGACAGGAGAATTCTCACTAAGACGAGCTTAGCGTGACATGCATCTGTGCACGTGGGTTAATGCATGTACACAATAATATTACCCGCATTTTCTTCTCTCTCGCTCCACAAGGGAAACGACGAGGTTATTCGAGCACGATATGGATTCAGAGACGAGGAGTTTCTCGCTTGTTATGCATGATGTATCACGGCAAGCTTTCGTTATATACGTGTCTTCGTTATCCTGCTGTTCATGTCCCGTGTCCCGTCTACCTATCATGTATACCTTCTATTACGTGAAGTTTCGAAGAAAACCCTCGTGCGCTATTACTGCCGACTCTCCTGACCCCTCTCTCTCTCGCTCTCTTTTCTCTCTCACTTCCCTATTTCTTTCTACCCTCGACCATGTGTGCATGCACTCCGAGCGCCCGTCGTATTCCACTCTCGGACGGAAAAAAATCTCTTCGTAATTCGGTGTCCGATCAATTTTTTAAATCCTATACTTATACATGCTCTCGAAATAAAAACTCTGCTCCTCAACGCCGTCCCTTTTTACCTTTATATTTTTACTTCTTTTCAAATTTATTTATAACTATGGAAAATTTTTCAAAATTTATTTCATTATTGTTTTGTAGGATTTATAGAACTTTATAAAAAATTACTTAATACAAATTATTCACAATTTTTTAGATCACGTCAAACGGGTCAAAAGGTCGTATCGTATATAAAAACTAAGAAAAGAACCGGGTGATGGATTAATTTTTAAAATCCTGAATACTTTGGAGATGAAAAATGTGCTTCTCAAATCGTCTTTCGGTTTCATATTTACTTTATTTTAAACATTCGTACAATCATCATTATTATCAAGGATATTTAAATATATTTAGAATGTTCCGTAAAAGAAAATACTTGAAAATATCATTCGCTCCGGAATTTTCTTACGATCTACACTCGCAATTGTCATTGTCCTATATACGGGAGGTCATGTCGAACGGGTCGAAAGACTGTCAGATACCAAGTGAGGAGAACCGCGTGTTCGAAAAGAGAATGAGGGAGAGAGAGAGAGAAATTACTGAGAAATACAAAAGTTTGAATGTGCGCATAACAAATCCTGGAAACTTTCTGAGTCGTCACGAAGTTTCGAAATAAGATAATGCAACGGGACGGAGAGATCCAGAAGGCCCAAGAGACGCCTTCTGTATGAATGAGAGGAGAAATGAAGAGAGAGAGAGAGAGAGAGAGAGAGCGAGGAAGCGAAAGTGCACGAGAGTATATATCCGACATAGTAAAAGTGGGTTCGAGCGAGATGTGTATTTCGGAATGCCGTAGGGGTAAAAACCTCCCCTGTTTCTCTTCTCACCCCTTTTTCTTCAGTCTCCTCTTTCTCTCTTAATCTCTTTCTCTCTCTCTGTTTCTCTCCTTCCACTTTTTCCGCTTTATCTCTTTCTCCTTAATTTTCCGCGTTCTCTCGCGCTCTCTTCCTCTCTTTCGCCACATTTTTCTCTGTCCTCGGTCGTGATGGGAGCAACGTGAACGTAGAGCACAACTTTCCCAATTTGTAGATGCGAGAGACGGCACGAGCGTAGATTGCGGCTCGCGATATTCCTTAAATATTCATCGAATCGCTCGCTTTCGCGCGTGCAACCTTACCTTTGCCCCGCCGCCCACCCCGTTCACGATCTTCTCACTTTGGAAAAACAGTCCACAGTTTTTCTCCCGACTTCCCCGCCTTACCCTGTTTTCAATCTTCGTAGACTTTCCAAACCAAAATAAGCCTCTGACACGAGCGCGATTACTCGTGAATGAAAAAAAAAGAAGACTGCGAAGAAAATAATATTCAATATTTTACATTCATTGGAAACGAACATGAATAAAGAGAAACGCGAATAAAAGAAAGAAAATTCATTAAATACATGTAATAATTAAGAAGGTATTAACGAAATTAAGAAAATGAATTGTTGCTATTGATTTTTATTTCCGATACATAGCGAGTATTAATCCAGTTTTTCGATGGCTAAATTTAAAGTACGATTACCGATAATATAAGTGAAAATTATCCCGACATACTTGTTCGACATTCGACACAAACCCTCTTTTATCGAAAAAAATGTATATTTAGAGTGAACATTCAGACAATCTAAAATATCTCACGTGTTCATTAGCGTGTAAGGTTTAATTGTTCACCAATTTTTTAATTTTTAATTTTTTTAATTTTTTCTCTCAATAATCAGTCTAATTAATGATAATACCAGATATGACATTTAAACGTGAGTGAATCCAAGTCAAATTATAACTTTAAAATAAAAATCACTTTTTAACTATCTGTATTACGTCAATATTTTACACTTTGAAATTATTATATTTTGTAAAAAAAATTTATTCAGACTTAGAAGTCATTTTTTACGCTTCATGAAAAAATAAACCAAATAGTATCTCATTTGCCTAGTAAGTATCGCTAATACCTCCTCAATAATGTTGTATCCAAAATCAAAAATAGTATAAAATTTTTAAAAATTTTACATATTATTAAGTAACATCTTCAAATCGTCATGTTAAAATTTAATTCGATTAGAAAGCTCATCACTTAGAAAAAATTTATAAAAAATAACAATTTGATACAATTTGACGCATTCATTTTTTCAATAAAAAAGTGATACAAAAAAAACTAAAAAATAACATACACGTGCGAAAATCGATACAAATATCGTATAATTATTTTAAAATATGTAAGAAGCTCAATCTCTCAATGAACTTTGCAATAAAATATCACCGACTTTTTTACAGTGTACAAAAAATAAATAAATTACCTCGAAAATAAGCAAAGTAAAACAATAAAATTGACTGAAAGAATGGACTTATGGAACAAAAGTAAAAAACGTGAAAAATGTGAATGTAAGAGAAAAATATGAATAAGATGAGGGGAACGTGCATCGAGTAAAACGTGTTTAATGATCTCGTGACTTTACGCACGCGTGAGCATACTCAAACGTGTACCTTGCGAGTCTTGAAAGATTTTTGGTACTTCTCGAAGTTTTTATAACATGGCTGACGATGATAGGGAGACGTATAGGAAGATTATAGTAAGGAGAAAGCGAAGCCTACCAGCTGCGAGGATAAAAAGAAGCAAAAGTTTTGAGCAGGAAAGGGACAATTTTTCGATGGCCCTTGGAACATACCGGGTTTTTCTTAGCCCGTCGCGACATTTTATCCTACATTTATGATCGGTTATAAAGAGTATATAAGGGGGCTATTCCAGAGCTATATTTTTCACCATTATCGACTAATAGGGCCATATAGATCGGCTTTCCAGTATAAATGAAAAAGTGTGATAGCAATGGCTGTCGATCCTCGCCTTTCCTGTATAAACTCTTATGTGTCTATAAAAATACATATATTCGCAACCAAATTTATATATTTATACGTGAGCGGGAGTATATATCCTCCTCACCCTTGTATAGTGTCCCCAGCGTAACGATCTGAAAAATATTCTCCTTGTCGAGCTAAATCTTTTTCCGCGCTAACGTTTCGCAAAACTTCAACATAATGATATTCGCTTCGCCACCAGTTCGTAGTTCGTTCGAGAAAAAAATTCTTCTCGCTCCAATTATAATGAATATCGTGATATAATTTCATATTTTTAGAGTAACTACATATCAGTTTATAATATAAAAATACAAAAAATAAGATAATGTGAGCCAAAGGTACATATCGTATCAGAATCATTTACAGGTTCTTTTAACCTTAATCGTAAAAAGAACCTTTAAAAAGTTTTTATACTATTAAACAGAAAATATTAACTACAGCTATAACTATTTTAATACCTATAAAACGAAAGGTTTATTTAAGCATTCTCTAATTGCAGCGCAAATAACGCACCTAAAAAAGCATAAAAAAGTATTCAATTTGACCTAAAGAATATCATCAAGGTAAAGCGAGTGTGAAAACGACTTTCGATATAAATTCGTGAACAATTAGAGAAATTTTTTTCAATATAATATAAAAACATGGGTTAAATTATTTTATTTATAAGGTCACAGCTTTTTAATCTGCATGTGGAAGAAAGTTATTTTTATAACAATTGTTAATTCAATTTATAAATTGGGAAACTTCCTCAGTTTTTATGTAAGTGTTTTATTATAACATCGAAGGATATGTATATAAATAATTGTAACAAAAGTTATTGAAATAATATTTTTGTGATTTAAATTTAACTTACGTATAAAAAAATAGAATTTACCTTTTTCGTGTCGACTATAGATGTGTATAAGACATACAATCCTAGTATACAATTCAATCTTGATAATTAATTTACAAAATTCAGTCTGGGCCACTTCGCTAAAAGATTAAAAATTAAAAGATTTTAATTTTTCATACAATTAATAAGAAAATTGATAGTGAAACATTTTGAAATCACTATATATCTATTTAAAAATACACGAAATTGGTTCTGTAAAAAATAATCGAATTATGGTCAAACTCGCAAATTCAAGGGTTTATTTTTCGCCCCATATACCGAGAATTGTCAATGTCGTAACAAACCCGTTGTTTTTCTCTGGCGAGGTGAGCCACATCCGTCGCGTTTTTTCCCCCGTTTCCATGGTCGCAGATTAAAGTCCGGGGAGGAAGTTAATTTTTGAAGTAAATTGCACTTTTTGGTTAGCAGGAAAGTCCAGGAATCGTCTTTAGCCGTGTCTTTTTTATGCCTATACTTTTTTCACCCTACCATCCGGATTTTTCATCTCGTTTTCGTGACATTATGAATTTGGCAAGCGACCGAGGTACGCAGAGCGCGTCTCTTTGTGTGCAAAGCTTTGGACCAACCCGAGTGCCCGTTGCCCGCGTTACCCCGAGGAAGCACACCGTTACCGCACACATTTCACCCTCATGCTACTCGCTCTCCTGCACTTTGGCCCCTGCGCCAACGCCCCTGTGTCTGTGCCAGTCAGGACATTCAGAAAGCATGTAATTGTTCCTATAAAATTTCCCGCTCCGCGCCGCCTCAATGTTTCCGTATACCAAGTCCGTATACAGGACGCCTCAACGTCCAGAATCGCGAGCAAACCGGAACCGGACGATGTATACGCAATAAACCCCGTAATACATTATTCTACTTCCTGTTATATCCGTTCGAATTTATCATTGATGGCGATGAATATATTCCACATTTTTTTTATCTTCTTGTATTTGACTTACATATAATTTTGTTTTTTTTTTCATTATTATACTGTACAAAAATATGTTATGCGGGATTGAATAATTTATTCTTCATCGATGAAAAGTTTTGGAACGAGGTGTATATTCGCGCTTTTGGACTCGCGTACGCGCAACCGGGCATTTATACTATCCACGGTGGCTTCGTTACGTGACTTTATACGTTCATACGAGCGTGTCTATATACGCGGACTAAAAAAGTGGAGTAGATATGGTGTTGCACCGCGTTTTCGCTCTCTTTCGCCTCGTTTGTCGCTAACCGTCCGAGAGAATGCTTCCACCCGGGCTGTTCGACTACCAAATTAAAAGACACGATAGAAATGTACGAATGACGGGATATTTCGAATCTCCGTATACATTAGACCGTATTGAAACCATGTTACCGGGCTTCACTCTCGAGGGCTTTACATCGAGTGAAAAATCGAAACGCAAACTCCAAATCGATTTCTCTCGATAATTAAAATGTTCGAATCAAAGTTTCTCTCTTTTCACTACATTCGCATGCTTCGCGTATATACGGCCACGAACCAAAATCACACTGCTCAATATACTCTTTTTTTAAGGTAGTTCGAATAGCAAAAATCGTTTATTTGAGAAATATTGGAAAAAAATTGTATGTTTCGTAGAAAAATAAAATAAATCGAATGAATGAATAGTTGAATATTTCTACCGTTTAGTTTCTAAGATATTTTTAAAGTTTTAGTTTAGCTATTTCTTCATCTAAACACGTGTTAACGTAATTCGGTAGCAAAAACCGTTTAATTAAGAAAATTTGGAGAAATTTGTATATTTTGTAGAAAAAAAGAAAATAAATCGTATGAAAAAGAATTGAGAAATTCTACTTTTAAGTTTCTAAGATATTTGAAGTTACAACTTAGCAATTTTTCAATCGCAACGTCCACAAAAAAATGATCTATAAAAATAACTTGAAAACGACATTTAAGAAAATTATGAAAAAATTAAAAATGTTAAAGTAAAGTCAGCATGATGTACACCGTCCAGTTTTTGAGAGAAAAATCACTGTAGTGGAAATTTTCCATTTTTGCATTTTAGAAAAAATTTAACACTCTTGAAGTTTAGTACAAATGTGAACAATTGAATTAAAACAGCATAATTATGTTTCTTCTTTGATTTATAACTGGTAAGTTTAACTTATTAGAAAAAAAATTAATTACAGATACGATTTATTTACAATTATTTCGTTGATAAATAATTATGGTAAAATGAACTAAAAAAGTAAGAGCGAAATGAGATTTTAAATATTCAATTTATTTCTGCTCAAGCTTGCACGTCTCGGCTTTATACTCTTTTTTATTCCATTTCATTTCTTCAATATTCTCAGAGCACAAATGTCAGGGCAGGTCGTAAGGGAGTGCGTGTAACACGGGAGATTGCGTTGGGCGGTGGCGCGCGGGACGGGAGCGTTAGAAAAATGGCGCGCAAGCTGGTGTCCTTCCGATATTGTTTTCCCAGCGGATGGGCCGATGTTCATCAAGTCGAGGAGCTTCCTCCCGCCATGCCGGAAGCCACATTTGCTCGCTCGCCCGCGCAGGCAACTTTACGATTTTCAAGAGGGCCACGCCGGGCTCAGAAATGAAAGGGGCCGCGAACGCTCTGCACAAGAAGATGCCGCGTCCGGTTCCGGTTTGCTCGACCTATACTCGCTAACTGTCATAAAGATCTTCCCTTCCCTCTCGCGTGGACCCTCTTCACGTCCGAGCTGTGTACTTGGTAAAATATCGTTTTAATTGGAGTCACAAGTAGCCTCTGTAAGCCAGTTATTTTCCGTCCACAACGGGAATATCATACAACTTACATTGAAACCACGCTTGCAACCGTAACCACGATAATTTTTGTAAGCGTATATATGTATATATTTTTTGTTTCTAATTAAAAAATATTTTCTGAAGAGTGCAACGAGACGAACCACTTGGGCCATTACTTTTTTAAAATAATTTTCGTGAACCAAGTACAATTATATATAATTGAATTTCTCTACCTTTAATTTTTTATTATCTTTACAAATGCAAATCCCATTAGATGTATAAAATAATTAGTAATATTATTTAAAAAATATAAATAATGAGTTTTACAATTAAAAAATTTTACGTCTTACCATCAATAATATGGTAAGCTGTAAATATATGTAAAATAATAAGGTAAAAATATACAACTAATTATATACAACAGCAAGTGATGTATCTATGGAAAGCATGAATATAATTCGGTATATTTTTTCTCTATGAATGCCATTCGAGAAAGGAACGAAAGTGGAAAGTGGAAACGAGGATGGAGAATACATGGGAAGGCTTACACGGTTTTTCTCGGCTAATCCTCGAATAATGATGAAGTTTGGCGAAACGCCAACCATATCCAAGAGTCTGCACAACGTCCAAAAAAAGTGTAAAAAATAAAAAAAAAGCTCTATAGTGTACGATTTGGGAAAATGCACGTGTGTACGTAATATGCGCTAGTTGGCGTGGAATAGCGAGAATCGAGCCGAGGGTTCGTCCTCGGCGCACTTGCCGATTCGTCGAACGTGAGCTTACGTGTTGATCACGTAACCAGCGAGTATTATAGACGCGGTCACGAAAACTGTGACACAACACCGGAACGTGTCTCCGTTCGGTTCTCGTTTACACGAGCGAGGCAGCATTGAAAATTATTCATCGCCGGGGGCTAATTCTCATCTATGTTCGAGCGAAATTAGGTCATCGTTTATTAACGAGGCGCGCCGAAGAGAATGGAAGGGAAAAAAGGGATAGGAAGAAGGAGAAAGAGAGAGAGAGAGCGAGAGAGAGAAGAGATGATTGTGTGTACGGTATTATTGTTGATAACAAGTGATTCGGTTAGCCCTAAAATTGACATCATGCATTTCCGATTTTGCCCGCTTCGCGTGAATACAAATATGTATATTCCCGAGCCTCTCCTAAAATTTCTCTACCTTGAAAATTTACCAATTCATATATTAATATCCATCCGGAGCATTATTACGACTTGACAATCGTTGATTAACTTTGCATTTCCATGTCCCTTACGCAAATGATAAACATTCTCGTCAACTGTCAAATATTTACCCGGGTACCTGAAATTTGGCGGTTCATATCTTGCGAATTTTGTTTTTGCTTTCATTTTTCCATCATTGAAAAAATTAATTGTCTCGTTTATTTCCATTATTTAATCTGTAATTCGCGTATAATCCTCGTTTAATTCAATCTTTGCATAAATTCATTTTTGCGATATATGCACACGTTTCTCATTATTTCACGTAGCCGGCTACATTGTATTTTCATTTAGATCGTCATGCGTGGAATATTTTTTTCAGAGATTCTTGGCAAGGGGAATAGGAGGAGAAAAAAATGGGAATGGGTGAATAGAAAGGAGAAAAATTAAATGCACACGCACGGGACGTTCGAGTCTTTTTCCATCGGACGATGCGCGACAAGGGAGGACTCGCGCGTGAGTGTACACACATGTAAATATGAGAAGTATTTACCAGCGCAGTGGATGGTAGTCTCATTAAACCAGAGCAAAATTACTCGCTCGTTTCCGAGAACGTACGTGTCGAGTAGAAAAGCACCGAACGAGAAAGAGAGAGAGAGAGAGAGAGAGGAAGGAAAACGAGTGGGAGTTGTGCACACCGAACTGGCGGAAATATTACGAGGCACGGAAGTCTCTCGTCCAACGCACAGTTTTACTCGGAAACGTGTGTCCAACCTCGCATCCCCCGCGTGTACACGATACGCCAATGAAATTTTCCACTCCTTCTTATTCTTACGTTACGATGACCTTTCGACTGAAAATGGACATTTTCTTCCAGAAGATTTCATCAACCAACTTTCTTTTACCATTGTTTATAACTTTATTTTCAGTAGATTGTATAATTTATTGTCAGACATTATGCATTTCATAATTACATTTACTTTCACGTGATAAATTCGGTGCCTTTCTCTCTGACAAAGAGCCATCGAACATTGTTTTTCATTAACTTTCATATTTCTTCTTTCAACCCTTTATAGACTCTGCTACAGGGTTGAAATAATTATATTTTCATTGAAAAATTAGTAATACGTAGATATTCGTTTAAAAAGGTAATGCTGCCTCTACACGTTATTGGATCAACTATATAAGGCCAACGTATAGGCCAATACAGACCAATTTCCAAAGAACAATGTATAAAGTTCGATTACATATATGCCAGCGTATACATAAAAGAGTTATTTGACGTATTTTCATGTATTAGCTCAATGTTTTTATTAATTCATTTCGAAAAAAAATGACTTGGGAAAAACGACTAACATTGGGCCAACTTACGCCAGCACAAGCCAACTAGCCCTTGAAATGGTTGTTGTTGGTCTTATAGTTGGCACAACGTGTAGAGGCAGCATAACGTGTAAAGCTTATGAAAATTTATAGTTGATGTGATGACTGTAAAACAGATTAACATGCACTCTTATGGAATATTTAAATTTTATACGTGCACATAATCGTGCAAATGACCATCAACAAGTAATAGAAAAAATGTATAAAAAATTGGGGATTGATTTACTATCAAAAGACACATTTTTACCAAAAGTCACAGAGATTATGTAGCCTTACGAAGCTTGCAAACATAAATGATAAATATTTAAAAATTGTTATTTTTTTATCAATTATGATGAATAATCATTTTTCGGTACTATATCAATTTTAATCTATCTAAGATCTGAAATGTGTTTCTCTAAATATAGGATAAAAATGGTTTTCTACAAATGAACCAGTGATGGCAGGACTAAAATCCTCATATTGTATTAATATTGAACAACGAAAAATTGATCCAGTCTTAAATTTTTGTTCGATTTTAAAAGTGTACATGGGGAGGTGGTTGAACTCGAGTCAAGTGGCAGCTGACGAGACGAAAATAGATAACTCGATACAGGAACGCTTCCGCCGTTTTTTTTTCGTCTCTTCCTTACTCCGAATCGAGAGATTAAATTTCAATTTTCCCTTTCTCGCATCTGCAGCACAATTTACATAACGAATCCGGATTTTTACTTTTTATTCATAACCGACTTCGCTCTCGAACGAAACGATAATGTTTTTTTGTACCACCCCTCTTTTTTTTCTTCTCTCCTTTCAATAACATCCCTATGATCCGAGCTTGCTTTTGCGCTCTCTAATTTCAGAACTGGAATCACTATATAGCATCCAAAAGGCTATTATCACAGTTATAACGTAGTTTTATGCAAAAGGTGAAAGTAAGAGAAATTGAGAAAAAAGGCAAGAATCCTTGCTAATTTATATATTGGCTCGGACGGAACATTCCAATTACTTTTATACTGAATCCTTAACCGGAGTTTCGTTGTTATATCCGAGTATTCGATTACTCACGACCTACCACGGGAGTGAATTCTGATGGAAAAAGTGGCTAAAGAATAATTAACAATGTTTTTTTTCTTTCGAGTTCACTCTCTCGCGCTTGTGATAAAAAAGAAAAAAAGCGAAGCGCGGATTAAAAATCGATCAATGGATAACACTAGAAAATGGAATAAAAACGTCTTAAATATCAATTGAACAAAAGATCTAATCTTGCTTCGAGCTGTAGTAAAAAATTGTCGACCAGTATTAAAAAAAATAAACATTGTCATCTCTCATCAAATAAAAAATAATAGATAATATGTACGTATATGTTTATGATACAATAATAGTATCAATTTTTAATACCGTAACAAATAAATACCATTGTGCACTAAAAGAATTTTTGATGACTTTTCCATGCAATTCTAAAAGCGATACTGTGCTAATCATTCTAGAGCTAAATATATATTTCAAGCTTCAGTTATTCCTTATTGAATGATACGTTGGAATCTAACTATTTCTAGATTAATCGATATTATTGGCAACGATTTGAAGCAAAGGTACTACACGCCTACATTTATAGTCGAGATATTTTATCCTAAAATCAAGCACTTTCATCCCTTTCGAAATTTTTAATAATGAACGTCAAATTTATCGTATAAAAATGCGATAACCTATTTTTATCATTTAAATAAAAAAATCAACTTCGTTCGATGTGCGCTTAAGAATCAGATGATATATAAAATATTATAAACAACTTAATAATAACATAAATAATTATATAGCAATAATCACTGTAAAAAATCTGGTGTTAAAATGGTGTTAATTTAACACCCGACGTACCCGGCGAAAATACTATATACTATAGCAAGTTTTACAAAAATATAATTCAGTCGAACGCAAAATTAATTATTTATTTAATTTAAAAAAAAATTACATTAATGTGGCCTATAAATTGCCTCACTTTTTATAGTATACGTATACTGTTTTGAAGACATTTTATAGTTACCAGGACCTAAAAATATATTTAGGTCTTTGATAATATACATGATTGTTAACTTGCAGTTAGAAATATATAATCGTGATTTTTCTCTGCACAAACCTATTAGTCACTCTGGATGTGCATTTTAAGATTGACCATGAAAGATCTTTAGCTCATGTCAGAAGTGGAATTAGCCGATGAGAAAGGGGGAAAGAGAGGGAGAGAGAAAGAGAGAGAGAGAATCAGCCGACACATTCGGGCGTTTATCAATTCAATTTGGTACCCGAGATAACTCGGGTTCTTAATTATTTCTAAGTCGTACATAGGCGAGCGTGTACTATGTGCAGGGCGTACATATGTATGTAATTGGAGGTGCAAGGATGTGCTCGAGGAGAACTCTGAATCACGAGAGGCGTGCACTCGGGGCTTTGAATTTTCTCAAATGCCACAGCTCGTATATCCAAAGTGGTAACGGCGCTAGCTAGTACGGCCGATTATAATCGAACACGAAAGGGTCCTCCGACGACCCTTTTCTTTCTCATTCACTCCAAATCTTCCCCTTACAACGAATGCGCCCAACAAGAATTATATATTTCTGACTATCTCGATTGGCTCCTAACTTTTCCATTTACACCTCGCTCTTATGCAATTTCCTCTTATTATTTCGAGTAAATTACAGTCTCGATTATATGCCAGACAAATTATTTGAATTTTTTACATGTTTATTCTGTAAATAACGCTGAGTTTAAATTTTCTATGATTAACTTTAAAATTTGATATCATAATCTTCATTATCATCTGAAATAAAAATATTAGTTTCACGTTATTCCTCCGACGACCCTTTTCTTTATCATTCACTCCAAATCTTCCCTTTACAACGAATACGCCCAAAAAGGATTATATCTCTGACTATCTCGATTGGCTCCTAACTTTTCCATTTACACCTCGCTCTTATGCAATTTCCTCTTATTATTTCGAGTAAATTACAATCTCGATTATCCGCCAGACAAATTATTTCAATTTTTTACATGTTTATTCTGTAAACAACGCTGAATTTAAATTTTCTATGATTAACTTCAAAATTTGATATCGCAATCTTCATCATCGTCTTAAATAAAAATATTAGTTTCACGTTATTCACTTTTTTTCTTACTATAATATCTACTAATAATATTATTAATTATTATTAACTATCGTTATTAAACTCGAAGTATATTGTGCAAAAAATGTTATTACATCCACCGTCTCGAAGTACATGAATGTATACAGAAAAAATGTTAGGCATAAGTATAAATTAAAATTTGAATGAAATTCGGTATAGGAATGGAATTCCTTGGCCCTCGTTGCCCATTTGACGTAACGAGACGTTGATGCGAAACGGGGCTGATTCCATAACGACGAGAAACTGTCCGGCTCGAGTACATATCTACTCAGAAGTGGAAATGTGTACAGGGAGTTCTGAAAATGAACGTCATTAATAATAGTAAATAAATTTTTTATAAAATTCACAATCGAAAAAAAAATTAAACATTTTACAATAGAGAGAGTCGAGACCCTTAGAAAGTCGTTTTGCTACTCAATGGTCAATTGACTGTATTTGTCAATAAATATGCCTAATTATTGTTTACTTAATATTTCAAGTCATTGACTTTTTCATATTCTTAATAATTTAAGAAAATGCGTGGATAATTTGTAGTAATTATAGAGCATTAAAGAATTATTATTTTATTAAAAGTTGATCGCAATTAACTCTGTCTTCAGTTGGCATTGTCAGTGTCATGAGGTTAAACATGTCTTTTTCCGTTGAAATTGAAGATTATATTTTGAAAATTACCTCATTAATGTACGTTTTTTCCAACTCCATACGAATCATTAATAATTAATTAAAAGGTTGATCAAAAATATTCTTAGTTGTCTAATTCTAAAATTGAATTACTCATTTGAATATAGTCAATGGTCTATACAACTTGTTTTTTACTGTACAACTTTATTAACTCTACTGCATATTTTTAAAAATATTTTTATATTACAACATTTAAAATATTTATAAATTTCGAATATATTTATGTCAAATTTTGATGAAAGTATATTTCGATTGTCGATGCAAAGGTCGAACATGTCTAAAATTCGATAACTCGCCGTTACTGGTACGTTGAGTCGGATAGTGTCTTGGAACTTTTCAACTCCAAGTTTCATCGCGAATCTTATTTTCACAGTTTGACATCGAGTTCTGAAATACTCTGTATATGCTGCAGACTGTTATACTGAATTACCATAAGGGCTTTTCTAATTTTTTTATATACTTTTTTCAGTTATGTACATATGTATACATTTTTTTCGAGTGTAGACGAGTACGATGCAGGGAATCGTTACGTGAGGAGCCGAGGGGTGTTTTTTCGGCGAAAATAAGGGTGGCTACGGACGCATAATGGAAAAGAGGAAATAGAAGGAAAGCTGAAAGAGAGCTTTTCCTCCGACAACCGGTTCCGTCACGTTGCTACGTACCGTGGGATCCTACGGAGTACGTGATCCTTGAAAGAGTACGAAGAGGAAGAATCGGAAAAAGAAGTAAAAATAGCCACGAGACTTTGCAGGATCTACGAAGCATTCTCGTCGAATACGTATAAAAATTTCTACGATTCAACACACACATACACATATAGTTCAAGACTGTAACTTCCAATAACAAAATCGAAATAGTAATCCCAATTTTTTCGACGTCTTCTTAATTTTCTTTATTTCATACTGTCCACCTTG
The DNA here is from genome assembly GCA_030522545.1 of Cremastinae sp. A BG-2022a. Taxonomy (NCBI): domain Eukaryota; kingdom Metazoa; phylum Arthropoda; class Insecta; order Hymenoptera; family Ichneumonidae; species Cremastinae sp. A BG-2022a. Next base: position 25,896 of record JAPYYW010002968.1, read on the forward strand.
ATGGAAATGATATTCCCATGCAATTTCGTATATTGGGCAGGAAAAAAAAAATTTTTCTAAAGAATGAAAAATAAAAAACGATGGAAGAGACGAATGAGCGGCAATGAAAATAAAAGATTTCGATAAATTGCAAGTAATTGTAGAGGAAGCATGCTGACGTTACCTACAAAAGGAAAAAAGTCGGTGATTAATCTTACTTCGCTGGAAAAACGTAGAAATTCAGGAACCGTTCTCTTCCGCTCTTGATCATTCCAGGATCATTTGGCGCAAGGATTACGGGCATGGAAGTAAAAAAAAGTAAAATTCTGGAGGACTCTCATCATATTCCAGTTCTCAACCTTATTGATCCCCTTCCTCCCGCTCTCGCTCCTCACTCTTCGTTCTCTCTGATTTCGTCAGCGAGATTGCGAATCGCGAGACGGTAAGAAGTTGAAAAAAAATAGAAGGAAAAAAAGTTATCTTCCCGAACATAACACTGTAAAAAGCCAGACGGCTCCGGGGCCCAGACGGAGATTTGATTATACTATGGACTCGCAAAAGACTGCTGAAATTCAACTGTGAAGCGCGTATATGTATAAACGCCGTGAGAGGGGTTAATAAGAAGAAAAAAATCAAGGAAACTCAGTTTCCTCTCACCTCGGAATCTCATCTTTGATTAAAGATTTTCTTTTTTTAACTCCCACATTTTTCTTGTTTCTTTTATTTTTTTCTTACCTCTCGATGTTACGGTATCACTTGCATGAAATTTTTAAGATATTGATATTTTCACAATTAGCGTATAAATTCTATAACATCGTATGTATAAATTTTTGTATAATATTTAAATAAAGGAGCTTCCATCGTATAAAAATGAATTTATTATTAAAAGTCGAAATTATTTTTTTCATTAATTATCACATTTTGTATATAATATGGTGAATGAAAATAGTCAAGAATATTATTTACTGAGAGAGACTGAGAAACATCAAAATTTCAGATTTTAGTATAAAGCGACAATAATTGTACGCACTATTTATGATGCAACTAAACATATTTTTATATTGAAATGAAATTTACGACGCAACGTGAATAAAATGTATATAGTTTTCAGTTTTATGAAGATCTCCCATACTTATATTTCTCAATGAATAGAAATCCGTCTGTACAATAGAAAGTATATTTAAATTCACATGCTCGCAGCGAGCAACATATAACCTGGCAATAAATATTTGAAATAATAAAGAAAAAAAAAATTCTGGGAAAATGTTCATCGCAGAATAAACAGCAAACGCGAATAAGGGTTATCAACTTTTACCGAATTTTTCATTGTCTCCGACAACGAGTGTATTGTCCGCGTATAGTTTATTATATTCGAGCATTGAATCAATCGTGGGGGGTTGGGTATTTCGTAAGCGAAACTGGCGATCTCGCGGTTCGCGCGGGCGAATCAGGGAGAAGGGAGCGGAATCGGGAAGGGCCAACGAAAAGCTTCATGAAACAGTCAGCCATGCGAAATGCGGTCGGCCATTGGGTTCCTTTTGTTCCATTGAAGCGGACGTTCAACTGCGGGCATAACTGCAATATGTGCCAAAAGCTAAAAGTGAAAATTAATTGCCATCAACTTGCACCGTGTTGAAGCGAGATACTGGATCGCCCGAAAAGGATACGTCGAGCGCTCCTATCGTTCCTGCGCCCCCCGTACATAACATTTTCGTCATTGTACCAATCCTGCACAGTATATTACGCAATGATTATAAAGTCGCACCTCCGGGTCTACATTGTTAATTCATTTGTGCATTCCTTCTCATCCGTATAAAGTTTACCAAGGGCTCGGTCACGATTCAAGGCGTTGCGCTAATTGGCGAGTCATTGTGTTATTTGTTTTTTCTTTCGAGCTCAACTACACATCGTTGCAATCTAAAAATGTTTGCATTTTAACCCAATTTCTCTCCCCAATTAAATCCATTGCTTCCAAAGTAAATAAATTCGAGCTAAATTAATTTTTGTTCTAGTTAAAATTATTTTTCGCTTGTTTGCATTTATTTCTCAAATGGGCTTATTTTTTTGTTTCAAATTTTTGTATTTCGATGCCCTTGCGGCAATAAGAACACTTATCCAAAATCCGGTTTTTTTGGATTGTTTAGAATGAATTCTGGGATTGCGCTCCGAATAATTAACATTTTCGTTAGTATATATATATATATAAAGATATATTTTTCATCAATTATTTCTTCAACAACTATGCATCCTCTAAATGGACTTGCCTCGTTTTTCACAGTACGTATACTGTTTTTTGGAGCTATAATTATATGAAATATAAAACATAATTTTCTATTATTTATATCAAATATATCTGGACGAATATACCTGAATATTTTGGGGATCGTAAACATTTAAAAAAAAGAGGGAGAGAAAATTCGTCGAGCGTAACGAGGAAAAAAAATTTCAAATTTTCGTTAATCACTCTGTCATTATTGTTTCCATGGTGATCGGTCGAGGTCGAGTG
>JAPYYW010002969.1:0-17207 GCA_030522545.1 Cremastinae sp. A BG-2022a
TGCGCCCCGTATAAGTAATATTTTTGTTATCTGCAAGAAATTTTGCCATCAAATATTTTGTTTTAAAAAAGACATGAAACTCATAATCAATTTATACAGCGTATTAAACGAAATTGTATGAAGTATACGCTTACAATAATTGCAAAACATTAATTCAAACATGTTGAAACGGAAAAAGCGGCCGCGTTGCTGCTCGTAATACAATATTTATTAATCCAGTATTCAAAATAGGTGAACAATTATTTTTTATTTCGTCACTGTCGCGAGTACAGTATATGATTTCTTTATATATTTTTTTTCTTAAATTGATGCACTTAATTTCGTCACTGTCGCGAGTACAGTGTACAATTTTTTCATTTTTTTTTTCATAAATTCATGCACTTAATTTCGTCACTATCGCGAGTACAGTATACGATTTCTTCATATTTTTTATTTCGTAAATTGATGCACTTAATTTCGAGGTGAACGCTCCGTTGCCGAATGCGCGCCTCGGTGTATACACGACTTTCACGAATTTAAATTAAAGGAATTTTGATTGAACGAATATCGAACGGAACAAAAATGGTCATATAGGTATGATTTTTTTGAATAAATAATCATTGTTGAATGAGAGAAAATTCGATCCGTCCAGTCATTCGATTGACGTGTCATCAGTCGTCTCATTGTGTAAAAATTTTCGAGGCGAGCCAGCGAGGACGCGCTGAAGCCTAATATTATCACCAGGCGTGAAAGATCCGTGAGTTCTCATCGGTATTTCTCATTACCGATCGTCAATGTCTGAGCGCTGTAACGCCCCTTCGTCCTCGATCCTTCAAGCCGACTTTCGAAATGCCTGTCACGCCGGAGAAAAGGGCTCGGAAAGTCAGCACGAAAATGGCCATTTATTCACTTTACTATCATTTAAAAGTAAAAGTCATACACGACATGTATTATTATACATATCAAGAATTTGCTTCGACGCGTTGGCAAAACTTTTCTATGAACTCGACAAGCATTTTATTTTTTCTTTTCAACTTTTTTGCTGCTGTCAATATTATATTTGAAGATTCCATTTTTCATACTTTTCTATATAATTTTTAGCCAAGGCAAACTTTCCAATAGTGAATGGAATTTTGTACATTATTTTAAATATTTGTATAATTATTGCTTTCGATATAAATGTACTGATTATTTATTCTTATTTACAAGTATATTTTTAGAAATATTTTACTGTTGCAATAAGCTCATTTGATATTAGGGTCGACAGGGTCGACTTTGCTGCTCAACTATATGAATATGTTGAGAGATCTGTATATTTAACCGTTTCGGTATTTACATACTGCAAATATTGTTCGAAATTAAGACATAGGGTGGGTTTTGAATCGCTGAGACATTGGACAATAATTTAGATATGAATTTAAAGAAGATATTTTTGTTTAAACATCTTTAAAATAAAAATAAAGTGGGAAAGTCTTTAGAAATTTATAATTATCAAGACATTTATCTTATCGGGTCCTAAAGTTTATTCTAGTACACTATTTTAAATAACAATGAAGTAAATGTACTTGTCTTCATTTTCTTGCGCCATTTGTGGTATTTTTCAGCAAAAATGTACACGTATATTCTCGAATGTGGAAAAATTAGAGGGAAGCGAATTCTGGGCGACTTGATGGGCCTCTTAGTTGGCTGATATATGAAAGGAATCTTGGTAGCTTGTCGTCCCTAGCTACGAATACTCGAGCTCATAATCTCTCCGCGCTCATTGAAACTTTCCCGTGGAGCATCAACGTAAAAGCAATAGGAGAAGCTCGCTCTTTCCCTATCTTTCTTCCTCCCTGTACTTTCTCTCTCTCTCTCGGTTTGCTGCGAGCGTCTCGATAAGCGCATCTAATCTCTGGCGGAGAAGAGAGTACCACTAGACTCGGAGACTTGATGCGAGAGCGAGCTGACGACAAGATATATTCTCCGTGTTGCGCGCTCGAGGAGGTTCGCAGCGGTGTATCGCGAGCTACTCAAAACTCGACTAAAAACCCATCGAGAGTAAAAAAGAAAAGTGCACGGAGTATAAATTCTTGGCGATTCGGCAAAAAAATCGACACAGTTCGATAAGTTTTTAAGAAAAATGAGCCTCTTGAAAAATAGCTCATGCGACGTAAACAGAGAGAGAGAGGGAGGGAGAGAGAGAGAGAGAGGGAGGGAGGGAGGGAGCGGAGTGTATATAGACGTTCGTTTTTTTCTTGTATTTTATGGTCCGAGGGAGGTTGGGAGTCCAGGGAACCGCAGGGTGGAAGGAAACGTACTCGCGAAGTTGAGCTCGAACCCGGAGCTCGCGGATGGAAAGTCCAACTAACTTGGAAAACTTTGAAAATGGCTGATGGTTCCTGCGGCATTGCAGCGAACCTATATCCTCTCTCCGGTCTGTGTACCTTTCTGCTATCCGGTGATACGATCTGGATTTTATATGTATGTATTCGTATATACTGTATGCACGCTTATATATATATATATATACCTAAACGTATATATATACGCGTGCAGACGGTTACGTATACAAGAGAGGCTTTACAGTTTCCAGAATTGCGAGTTTCGATGTCTGAGAAACGCTTGCGGAGGAAGAGAGCGAGCGATCTCGGTGCGGTTTATGCCGTTTCTATGACTGTGAGACGAGGCCAGATTCGCTCTGTTGCCGCGTTTGCCACTTGGGATCATCGGGAATGAGCTAATACAGGAGGGAAATGAGCTCGAGGCTTTCTCCAGGATTTCTCCTCCCGGGACGAGAGACCGAGCCGGAAATCCCCGTCCAAGTAAATCGTTATAATCCTCCACTGGGCCAACTCCGGCCAAGTTTTCCGCGTGTAACGAACGAGAGTTCGCCGCAGCGAAATTATTATTGCCCCTTCGGAAATGGGTTACACGAGAGTGATGAGATTCCGCGTGACGCCTTTTCATTTTTTTTTGTTATTATATTTCAATATTGACCGAGAGAGTTTTTCCGTGCGTAAACCAACTCGAACGAAATTTCGTCTCGTTTTATTCCCGACGCGGCCGCGGGGCTCAGGAGCTGTCAGAACTTGCTCGGCCCGGGTTAATACGGTTGATGCTTCGTTATGTATGCGAAACGTCATTCAGCCATCGCTCCGCGCCCGGAATACACGTGTATACGCGACACGTCGACGGTTTCGGGGAAGGGAACGCGAACACTTTCGGCGTGGATACGCTGTACGTCATCCAACCAACGATGTCGAGATTCACGCGTTAATGTGCCATAAAGGGCCAAAGAGAATGCTCGTAGACAGATCATAAACTCTGCATTGTAAATTCTATCCAGAATCCAAATTTCATTAACCAAATACATTTTTTTTTAATGCATGGAACTATGAATAGTGAACGCAGCATATTGTGCACAATGGCAAATAGTGCAGACAAAACGAACCGAAAGATCAAAATTCAGAAAAAAAAATATTCATAACTACAGTTTTTTCAATGCAGTTTATTTTTTGTTTTTATCGTCACGGACTTTTTTTCAATTTCAACATTATCTAATTTACATATCCACGATAATATTCTTGATCAAATTTTATTTTCATTGCACGATTGAGGATAAAAAGATTTGTCACGAAAATTGAAGAATATATAAAAAAAATATATACATATATTTTTGTCTTGTAGAACGTGAAAAAAGTCCTTTGTATGAATTTTTTTGTCGACGTTTCGTTGAAGATCCTCGGAGAGCATTTTCAGTTTTTGGCTGGCTCAATTTTTTTTTCCGCGAGAGAGAGAGAGCGTATCTCTGGAATCTATTCCGGGAGGAAGAAGAGCGCGGTCGGGGAAGCGGACAAATAGCTGGCAACACGTACAAACGTGGGGAGGAAAAGGTAGAGATGCGCCACCCTCGAGCTCTAAGTAATTGCGGTCTGAAACCATGAACGACAACAACGACGACGACGTTGCTCTTCGCTTCTCGCATACGTATGACAATCCCCAGCTTTGCTCCTATATTTGTAGTTATTTCTCAGCCTCCCCCTCCCCTTTCCCCTGTTGTGTATATACGTATGCAGATTTATAACTTAGGGTGGCGAACGCGGACGTGAAAACGTCGCCTGCCACTCTCAATACGCGTGCCGCAGAATAGACTACAATACACCCGTTGCCTTTTCTACTTACCACTGCGCCAGCGTCAGGAAATTCAGCCAGAGTTCCACCAAGAACGCCCAGTCGTTGGCAAAATTGCTACATCGCCAAGAACATTTCCTACGTAATTATTTGTCGTTCCCTAGAATTTATTTGAAAAATATGCCAAAAAATAGTAAATTAATTTTCATGCGTTTTTTACTCGCGTAAAATTTTTTTTCGTGGGAATAATTTTTGCTGGAGTTGAAGAAAATGATCCGTGATCGGGTGGCTGATAACTGTGCCCGGAGTGACATGGAAAATGGAGGAGCGCCTCTGGAATCGAGAAAGCCTTGGCGATTATGTAAATGTTGCGCACAGAGGCGCAACAGATGCCTCTTGCTCGCTTCTTCTCTTATTCTTCCTTCAACGCCGCGTCTTTTTACGTCTCGAAGAGAGAGAGAGAGGGATGAAGAAAGAAAGAAGCTACGCACACGAGCAATCTCTTGGAAGCGTTCTCCGCCAGCGAGCAGTATCCTCGCAAGTATTCTTTTGCTTCGAGAAGCGAGAGAAAAAAGCGTGTTACCTCGATCCCCAGTAAGAAAAAATAAACTCGGAGACATTTCTGCTATTGAAAAAAAAAAGAAATGTGCAAAGCGATAAAAAATAGACCCTGCTACTTTTTTCCCCGACGAAATTGCACCAGACACACTTTTTTCTCTTGACGACGAAAGAAATGTCGAAAAAATTAATCCAGCCCCATGCGAAAGATAAAGCCGGATGAATTACGTTGGCCATTTTCCAAGAGGATTTTTCTCGGGGGGCGAAAAACGTCGAGAGACGCCGCAGCAGGCAGTAGATTGAACGTTGATGAAAGATTGGATCAAATATTGGTGGGCGCGCTTTCATACAGACATAAGTTAACGGTCGTATGGTAAAGAGGTCTCATCACTTTTAGTTTTACGAGCCGCCAAGTGGCCAGTCCCCGGAGGGAATGCAATGTGTGACGCGATTACCTTTTACGACAGAAGTTAAGAGAGAAAAGGTTGAGACTCCGGGAGGGGGGTGGCCCGGGGGATATGTGCGGAGAGGGAAAAGGGGCAAGGAGAAAAGACGAGGAAGATACAAAAGGTTTCTGGCTCGCGTTTGCGCCTCCTCTCCCATAAATGCTCCCATCGTGGAGAATCTCCCGAAAGAATTGACCTCCGCACGAGCGAGCGACGATCGTTTCCCCGTGACCACATTTCCGCTCGCCATTTCCGCTCGTGCATCCTGAAAAATCTTCCTCCCCCCTTCCCTCATTCTTTCTCGATTCATCCTTTTTCTTACTCAAAAGGGAATCTAACCCGGTTATCCCCGTCCAGAATCCATTTTTTCGCTCGACGTGTACGAGCGAATTTCTGTGTCCGAGAGAGGATATCTCTTCCATTTCCGAATAATTGATTTTCCGAGAGTATGAGAAGAATTCTTGGCAAATTGAAAATTTATCTTTTGCTCCTTGTTTTTATTCGCTTTGCCCGTTTTCGTATGGGACGACGGGAGTTGAAAGGACGCTTGAAAAAATGGCGGGGTCGATAGCGGTACGGGATCTTATTTGGTCGTGTGCGAGCCACATAATCGGTCACGAGTCGCACGCGAACGGTACCTCACCGAGTTACCCAGTGGAGAGGAAGAGCGCTAACCTGTTCGGCGTCCGAGACACACACAGGGGAGGAGAAGACGGGGGGGGGAGGGAAGACGAGGTTCGTATATGTAGTTATCGTAAGACGGAATACAGTTGGAGCGAGAAAGGGAGGCGGGGGGGGGGAGAGGTAAAAGGGCTCTCGGGCGAGTGTGTCGGTGGCATGCGAGCATTTCGTTCTCGTTGTATCTCTCTCTCTCTCTTTCCCTCCCTCCCTCTCATTATCTCTCGCGTGTTTTCTCTCTCCTCGTCTGGCCGTTTGTCTCGCTCTCTCGTTGTTTCTGGCGACCCTCCGTCTCTGTCCCTCGGATATCGTAGCACGTTAACCATAGCAATTTATTGCCGGTAGCCTCGAACGGCTACTGGAACTCGAGCAAGGTAAGCGCGCGCGCGCGCGCCCGCTCATGCCAGGCCCCCGCCTGGTGGTGCATGAAGCAAACAAGACGACCCGGCTCTCTTCCAGAGCTATAGTTAGCTCCCGAGACTCAGTTGCAGCTCGGTAATCTCTCTCTTCCTCTCTCTACCGATCCCCGACAATGATTCATCCGATATTCGAGGGAGAACGCGAGCCTCAGATGGCATGCACTCCCGACTCTCCGTTTCTACCATTTCGCCACCGATATCGCAGATACGCGAGCCCCGATTATATTATACTAACCGGGAATTCCGACTCCGAAAAAATTATATACTACGGGAATCAGCTGGAGAATCGGAAGCTCCTGGCCCTTGAGAATATATATTCATAATTCGGAAAATATTAGCATTTTTTTTAAATTTACCTCATCAGGATTAACGAGGAATTGAAGAAGTGATTTATCGAGTCTTCATCCTACATTGAGACTATTTTTTTATTTATATAAAGTAAAAATTATAAGGTAAAGGTACCAGAATTTAAACGATACATTCTACATTATTTTAAATTATTTTTTTTTTCATTCGAACAAGTTTTTTTTCGAAGAGATGAACTATTGGAATAAGCTCATCGTTCAATACACTATATACAGCGACATCATCGATTTTGCTGTTCAACTATATTGAGACATCTGTACAATCAAACGTTCCAGTATATTGCTGATGTTATATTAAAATAAATGTGTCTGTTATTTGTCCCCTATGAGGTTTTTTATTATTCATCCGATTGCGATGAAACTTTGATAAGTTGTGCGCACGTCTGAGAAGTTTTCTCAGTATAGGTAAAATCATTTTACAGTAAATGTCCTATGAGCCTTTGCCACTAGACTTTCAATAAAAACAGATGATAATAGAGATAATAAAAAATAGAATATCATCAAAGCTAAAATTTTAACAGAAACATTTATTAAGAGAAGACAAGCAAATCATAATAAGCAAACTTAAAAGACAAATATTTTTTGCTTTGCGTGTGTCTATTGCTATAGTTTAATATAAATATTGATTAATATAAAAATTGATGAGTATTAAATCACTACGGTATTAAATAATAATTTCTATATGTGAATTTACAGCAGATTTTTTGTTTTAATATTTTTTAAATAAAAATAAAGTGGAAAAGCTTTTAAATGTCCAACTATTGAGACATTTACCTTGCTGGTTTTATTATATAAAATTAAACATATTTTTAGGTTCTGATATCATTATCTAAATAAAGTATGTGTATATTAAAAATATAGAGTGTACAATATATAAGTAATTTTTTTGTATAAAGAGACATTTATTCACTTTGCACAGGTGCGTGCACCACGGAGAATAGATTTTTATATTCGCGAGCGAGTTGGAAGAGGCTTAAGTTCCGCCTGTAGGCGCGAAGACGAGATTTACGAGTAACGAGAAAATCTCCCGGAGTCGCACCTTTGCCCTCGATTCCTCCCTCGAGGGTTTTCCGCCCGACACTCGCACATCTTTTCCCTCCCCCCAGGAAAATGAGCGAGATCTCGGGCATCGCGGCGGTGCATAGCTTTCCGGACCTTCCTCTGATTTAGATCGCGCCGCCCGGAGACGACGGACGAGAAAGAGAGAGAGAGGGAGGAAGAAAGATACTCGCGAGAGTACGGATTTTCCGCTTGGAATCCCGACTGCATAAATCAAATGATAATTGCGAATAAGGATTATTCGTACTTCCAACTTTTCGCTGAGCCAGAAGAATTTTTTTTTTATTAATATTCATTTTTATGCAAACAGAAATCAGGATGGACGTTTTTTTGACGTCGAAGGAAATTTTTTTGACGCTGAAGGAAATATGGCGATTGTTCTTTTTTTCTACGTATTATATTTGTCTTTGGCGTGTGTCCTCGGAGTCTCGTTTCCTGGCTGACACTTTCACCGACGTGTATTCAGCGGATCGAGTTTCTGATCGAGTTCCGGCTTAATTGCGTTATCACCTCATCGCTCTCTTCTCGCCGTACGCAGAGAACGATACAAGCCCGTTCGATGGAGTTTCAGATTGCTTGGATCGTCGTCGATCGAAAATTTCCATCTCTGCGCGCGGCGAAAAAAGTTTAACCAATTTTTACTCTACACTAGACGTCACTCGCGACTCCGTCCGGGCGGAAATTTGTTTGTCAAAAATATTTTCTCAAGTTATTTTCTCATTTTTTTTGTTCATTTTACAGCCTACATAAAAATTCAGGCCTGAAATCGAATCTTTTACCAAATTAAAAAGTATCGCGCAGAAATTTGTGACGAGAGAAAAAAGCAAATATCGTGTGTCATATTTTTCAATGATTTTCGATTAAAATAATAAGACTTCTCAAGAGAAGATCCTCTCGGCGTGTAGAAGGAAATTCTCTTGGATATATCCGTCGAGGCACCGGTTTGATGGGAAAATCGAAGGGAAGTTCAATTTTTCTTTCCGCTCATCGTATACGATTCCCTTGATTTCTGGTAAATGAGAAAGGGAATGGAGGAAAAATCGATTGTCAAAAAAGAAAAGGAAATCAAGAGGAAAGAGAAAGGTTGGCACGAGATTGAAGCATAAACCGGGAACTTTCCACGTCGGGGGATGAGAAAAAAGGCGGGATGGGAGCGAAAACGAAGAAAAAGGTGAAACACGAATAAAACGACGGATCAAAAGGGAGGAGAGAGAGAAAACTGAGGAGAAAGCGAGGAAAGATCGTTCGATGAACGACGCTGAAAACGTGATGGCGCTTTTTGTTTCCTCTCTCTCGTCTCCTCCCCCCTCCTTCTTTTTTCAACGTATATTTTTATTTTTTATACAGATATATACAAACTGAAAAAAAAATCGTGTACATCGAATCTCCCTTTGACAAGAAACCACCGCGACGACAATGAATTATTCAATCGGCTAATCCCGTTCGTGTCGCGATTGCGAATCGCACGAGTCCTCGGCCATAAAGTCGATTCCATCCTCGCCACATTTTCACGCTTGTCTTCACGGATTCCTCGTAATCGCCGTGAGCCGGAGGATCGTCATTGCCCATGGAAATTATGTCACATCTCGTGACACGTTAACTTTGTAATTTCTCATCGACCACGGGGAATTCAAGAGCGAGAAACAACGAGCGGGCGACGAGGAAAAGGGGCAGTGGGGAGGGCGAAGAACGAGAGAGTTGTCGTCCTGATGAGATCCTTCTCATTTTTTTTTCGCTTCTTCATCTCAACCCTCTCTCTTATTCCCTTTTTTCTCCGCATTGATGAGCTTCGAGACCACTCGTTCCATTTCTCTTTTGCTCCCTTCGGTGCGTTATTCTTCTTGCTTTTTTAATTACGTCATCAGTTTCGAAACCCCGTACTCCATTCCATCTCAGAGTATTTGAGATACTCTTTTAATTATCTGATTTAATTAATACTATTTTTAAATACGTTTTTTCAGTGTAGGTGAGGGAATTTTACGCTCTCCGTTTCATATTAGACTAATTTGAATCCTTCCTTTTAATCATATGATTTAATTAGTTAGATTTTTTAATAATTTTTCTATGGTTAGATCATTTTTTGTTCTATTATTTTATCTCGCTTCTGTGAGCCAGTAGATTTGTAACGGACGAATACGAGGCTCTTCCCTTTCTCGACGTGATCCTGTTCGCGTTGCTGACTGGTCGACCCGGCAAAAGCTACGACATGGTTTCGCTCTCAGGAGGACAAATAGAAATTGCTCCGCGCGCAAACCTCCGAACCAAGAAGCACGTGATAACGACTGTAGTGGAAGTTTGCTGTTTGCACACTCATATTTTTTACGGCGTACATGTACTCGTACTGTCGCGATCTCGAATTTATCATTTTTTCTTCTTTCATCCCAGTGATTATATCTGCAAATAAATATGACATTTTAATTTCGTTGAAAAGATTCTTTGACTGAATTTCAATTAAAAAAGAAATTAATATTATATTTTACTCTTAATCTTAATTTGATTTTTTATTTTACCACAAAATTTATTTTGTAGTAAAATTTCATTATTTTGATTAATGTGTAAAATAGTATTAAAAATATTGTATAACGTACAAATTTGTATACCATATGATACTAAAAAAAAAAGAAAAATATTGTTAAGTATTGCAAAGTAAAAGTAAAAAGTAAGACCAAAAATCAAAAAATTTGAAATGACTTCAAATTGCATTGGTTTCAGCAAAGTTTATATACTTTAAGGAAAAGCACAAATAAAATCTGCAAAGGAGAATAAAAATTTGCAAAAATGCGTCGAGTAACAAAGTAGTCGGTTCGAAAATTCTCTGTCGTGCAAGTGCCCCCGCGATGATCGTAACTTTTTATTATTTTCGACATTTTTATAATCCGAGGAATTTTTCGCGATCTTGTACGACATGGAAAAAGGTAGGAGATCGTGTATTCATCGTATTAATAGCTGAGTATACCACCGAAAAATTATGGTCACGACTTCACCGCCGGTTTGTGGTACACGCGTCGGAGAAACGGGTACGGGAATTTGTGAACGATGCTCCGCGCCGTTTCGCGCTGCAGGGCACGTCGCGGGAAAGAAAGAGAGAAAAAGAGAGCTGGAAGAGGAAGCATATACGATTTCATCGTGGTTTTGCGGCGAACCGACTCCACGACTGGACGGAGAAACGATTTTCACGGACAGGACGACGACGACGACGACGAAAAGACCTGGAGAACCGAAAAAAAAATGTTTTTTTATCTTCACCGACTTCCAGAAATCAACGAGAATTAATATATCTATCGCCATTCGTTCTGACGTTTTTATAGAAATTAAAACAAGACGGAAGATGATTCATTAATTGTCCCGGACGCAAGTTTGCCGAAGTTTCGAAACATTTTTCCCTCGTCCCGTCCGCCCGGTCGATGGGGAGAATATATCCGGCGAGTGAGAAAAGCGGACAAGAGTCTGTCGCCGAACGTGACTTATGCGCGAAATACGCGGGGATAGATATATAAATTTGTCCTGGGTTATAAATTTGGTCTCGGTCAACGAGACCGCGGGAGGTCTTTCCTCTCGCTCTCTTTCTGGGTTCGCTCTCGTCGTCGTCGTCGTCATCGTCGGCGTTCGTCTCGCCGCGCCCAGCATCGGTTCGCGCATTTAACGGTACGCAGCGCAATTTTAATGAGAGATTTATAAACAGATAAATACGATACAGTTTCCGAGAGCTCGCTTTAGCCGCCTTCGACGCACGCATCCCGAAACTGGAACGAATTTTCGGAGCGTGCATTATTATTTTCCTCGAAATAAGAACAATTATTTTTAACGCCAGGTATATATATTTTTTAAATTTATCCCCTTCGCGATATGTACTTTCAAATATATAATAAATGAACTCGCTGACATTCGAGAGACGAGTCGCGATTCGTATACGAGAATAAAAGAGAGAACGCGACGATGATGGGTTTATTAATGCTCGGCTGCTTCCCGGGGCACAAATTGCTTTTTCGGCAATTATAAAGAATCGACTCCCCCCCCGGTATCCTTCGGCGAAATAAAAAATAACAATTCGAGCCTGCGGTTTGAGCGTGATATACCGACTTGCCGATGACGTCTCTATCGGATCCCCGACGAGATAAATATTCGGCTCTTGCCTCGAGAGTAAGCTTGAACCGAACACGAAATTTTCGCTCTTTACGTTCTTCAGTTTCAGAACCGCCGTATGTCGATAAAGGCGATAAATACGAGAACAATTTCCGAAGCTTTCTCCATGAAATATCAAGGAATTAACTAACGTCTTATTCGTAACGAGACTCGATCGACGTGCCACGCATCAACAGGGGTATAAAGAAACAACAAAAATACGGTTGGAAAATAGGCAGAGAGCTCATTAAATGCTTTTTTTCAGGGTAATTATTAACTCGATGCTGGTCGATCTATTTTCAGAAGAGAAGAAAATGGACCAATTTACGGCTCTTCGGGTACGCTCGAATTTAGAACTCTCTCTCTTTTTCTCTCTCTTTCCTGCCGATGAACGTAAATCAACTTCGGTCAATACATAATACGTCAGGATACGAGGATTTCTCCGGAGCGAACGAGAAGCTTGTGCGTGCACTGTTGACGAGTGGCTCATAAAGTTTCATCGTTAAATTATAACTTCGTTAAACTGCGATTATTTTTCTTTAGCTTATTCGCGCATTTTTGCCCCGCGCTGGCTCCCTCCGGATCTTCTTCTTCCTCGGCTTCATTTTTTTTTCATCTTGCCAGCATAATGAAGGAATTATGAGCTTGTGCCCCTACCGAGTACGAGTATTCATTAAGTGCGCTAACTTTTCTTAACGAAACAACACGATTAAAGTATTTGCTAACCGTCTGAGACTACATCCTCTCGCAATTATTCGAGCGAACGAAAAATCTCATTTATACAGTGTGTTTAAAAAAATTCCGGAGTGTTGCTTTTTTCGTCTCGAACGTCGAGATTCGTTCTCTCGATGTTCAATCATCCTTCGAAAGTCGGACGAACTCGGGACGCTGACAGCTATATCGTAAGTTTGTTCCCGGGGCGCGAGAAGACTGCAGCCTGTCCGAGTCGCGCCACGGGGAATCGAACACGATGCGATACGCGTGCACACGAATCGTAAATACTCGCTTGGATACGAATAAATCCTCGAACGCTCGCAGCGAGTCTTAGAAAAATCATTGAAGGTTTCAGAATAATTTCTTGTTAATTTAAATACGTTACGCGCGGGGGTAACACACCACTTTTGTACGATTCGAAAAAAGGGTATTAAAAAGTTGTTTCGTTTTAAATTTAAGCATGCACCAAGAGAAATGAATGGTTGATTTTACTATATAAAAGTGAGAATAATATAAATATATTTTATTTAGATCCTGTCCTATAAACACATTTTGTTTACCATAAAAATTTATTTATTCTATAAAATAATTAGTGTGATGTATAAAAATTTTATTTCCATATCAAAATGTATAGCTTGTTTTTACGTAATTCAGTTACTTTATGCAATAACTAGACTGTACCGAGTAAATTTGATAGTACAGTTTTTATTCGATTCATTTTTAAAGTATATTTCGTTAAAATATTTAACAACAAATTTTATTGTTACATTATTTGGTGTGATGAATGAATGAATTTTAATTGTTCACTTAATGTGCTTACTTTTGTTTCAGAGCCAAATTTTATTTGTTTTGTAATGTATAATTTATATTATTTTATATAGAAATGAGGAGCAATAAGGTCTTCTATCCTGGTTTCTCCTCATTTATCCGAATCAATCCTCGTCCTTGGAACGGATAAC
This sequence comes from Cremastinae sp. A BG-2022a, assembly GCA_030522545.1. NCBI lineage: Eukaryota > Metazoa > Arthropoda > Insecta > Hymenoptera > Ichneumonidae > Cremastinae sp. A BG-2022a. Next base: position 13,413 of record JAPYYW010002969.1, read on the forward strand.
GATATTCTCTCGTCCGTGATCGTGGCTCAGAGTCTCGCTCATCAACTTTTGGTATTCTTTTGAACGCCATTTTGACATTAATCAGGCTAGCTAATCAATTTAGAGATGAGACTTATATCTATTATAATGCGCCAAAGTTGTGTTATTTTTTCACACATCATACTTTAATTTCCCTTTATACATTTTATACACTTCTATTTACGAAGTCATTTATATTATTAGTGCTCGAACAGGCGCGTGGGGTCTTTTTGGACCCCAGAAAATTCGAATTTGCGTTTTACTATAGAATTTCGTGTCTCGTCCTTACACAGCAAATTTTTTGACGCGTCCATCTGAGGGTTGTCTGGTAAAATTTAGACTCGAATTATACTCCATTCTCGGTTATAGTCGACAGCCAATCGAGGCTCGTTCTATCGTTTTATAATATTAGAATATCGTCTACTTTTGATTCGGAACAAAAAAATGTCCCTGTTCGAGGTCTTTCAAGAGAATTTCAAAAATTATAAACATATAAATTTAAAATAAAATTGTTTGGAACGGTTCTTGAATAGGAAAATATCAAAAAGTTGAAAAAAAAATTTTTTTTCTGCATAATTTGTATATTTATTGGCTGTATATATTATTGAACAAGTTTATTTGCCACATTTTTGAAATTATTTATTTATAGAAGAGAATATAATTTTGTGTTTATTGGACAAATTGAAAAATGGGGCTTTGAAAATCAATAATTTGACGGCATCTCCGTACTCTTCTCCACTTTCGATATAATTTTAGTTGTTTGTAATCTCGACCGTGGTGTAAAAGATTTTATTAAAGAGGTCCACATCATTCTGAAAAAGTTATTAAAAAACGCATATATTTATAAAAACTTATTTTTATAAAGAAACGAAAGATATTCAATTTATGGTAAATACTCTTGAAAAATATCGTAAAATCGAGATTTTCTGAATCGCCACTTGAAGATCGAGTGACATTCAATATTTTTTTTTATCCTTGTTCAGAAAGTTTAATTCGAGCCGAATGTAAAAGGTTAGCACTATTTGTAGCGCCAGTCACAATCAATTGTTACTAAATTAAGACTACTGGGAATATTCGGGTTGATAAAGAAAAGAATTATTTTTCTTGTCAGTTCTTTTCATTTTCATAAAGTTATATAAGAAACAGCACGGGAAAGTGCTACTTTCCGGCCTAGGCCGAAAAAGTAATCGGTATGGTAGAGCGTCTGGAAATCGACAACTTTCCGAACGCCACCGAAAATTAAACTTTCTGAGCGAGGATAACAAAAATGAAGTTAGTTTAAAAATCTCAATAGTTAACTTACATTAAGATTATATTTAGAACAAATGCTATTTTCAACATCATATAAAGAATATTCCGAACCGTCCCCAGTGATAAATTTAATCTGTCAAAAATAAAGATTAAACAATTATTTGTTAATATATCGAAAAATAAAAAGAAGTAAATTCGTATCAAAAACTTTTTTCATAAAAATGAAAAATAGTGCTAGATTATGAAAAATAGTGCAAAATAAATTTTTTTCCAAGGATAAATTCGTTCTTCTATAGATGTGACCATAATCACTTATCATTCATGTGGTTTTTAATATAGTCATGGAAAGAATCTAGCTTATTTTCATATGCAATGACAGATTTGTTATAAAAATGAATTATTTATTTATTATTTATTGTAAATTTATTAGTCGAAATATACACGTCAAGTTAACATGATTCTTTAAAGTAGAGTAAGTTTACACCTGAGAGAAAAATTGATTTCACACTTATGTTTATAAATTGATTTCCATAATTTACGTTGTTAAAAAGTTTTTGGTGCTCGGTACTTCTGCATAAAATGTATTATATCCATAGAAATAAAAAATTCATACCGCCTTCATCTCCTCTGCAGTTTTTGGATCAGGCATTTGGTATTCGAGCAGTAATTTATCATATATGCCCTTCAACATCATTCCACAGGAATCGTCATTTCTCTGGCGTGTAGCAATTTTTCCATTCGCGGACGAACAAGCCACCTTAAATTTTTGAAAACATTTTTTATTTTTTATTTTTACATAACTTGAAATTAAGGATATCTTCTAAGTTAATGTTAAATACTTTTTTTAAATATGCTATTTACTTCAATTAAAGAATACTAAAATAAAAAGTTTCATTTTTAGGTATTGAATGTTATCGCGGTAATTCATCGTATTTTATATTTAGCCATATTGTTGTTTTGACTAAAGTTAGAAGACTTGTTAATGCTTGAGGTATTGGGCCCTGGATAACGTTTTATCATTATTTATTATTAATAGTTAATACAAAAAGCGAGTATCATCAAGGTTTTGTTATCCTACAGTTTTTTAAACATTTAATGAATATAATAAATAGTTTTTATAAAGAGTCACTTTTACGGAAAACAATTTCTTTTTTAACCAAGAAATATACATTTCTTTTTTAATTTTAAAGAACTTTTTATAAAATGTTGAATATAAATAATCAACTTGTCTTATGTGACGTAAAAGCTTAATAAATGCAATTGTTAACTTACCAAAGTGACTGCGACGAAGAGAATGAGTGTGGAGAACTTGAACATTGTTTCGTATAGTTCGTCAACGAGAGACTGATACTTCCGCAACAGAAACGATGCACTTATATACGGAAATGTTATCAATCAATAATCTATTTTTAATGACTTTTATATAATCACTATGCGTTTCAAACGCTGCGCGTGCGCTAACTTTTGGGTATTCTTTTATTTATTCAATAAATATGATTACGACACATATTTTGATCATGTTTGTATTCTAATTTTTTTTTATTTAATATATTTAATATATACATATGACACAACACATATAAATATTCAAAATTATTCGCAATGAATTCATACAAGAATGAATGAAGTAAGATCGAGATCTTATTGGAGCTTACTTTTAAAGTTCGAGTATATGTTGTCATTTCAAATACTGTATAAGTCAGTGTAATTTTTCTTACAATGCCTTCTAAATATTTTACATTAAGAATATAAAAATATAACATTGATATAAACTGAGGTTTTTCTCCGAGGTGTTATTTTTCCTTGATTATTTTATCATGTGTTCTGTGTTTTGCAACTTGTTTTTCTCTTCGGATGTTTGGGCAATCTTACGATAATTTTCTCAAATAGATTTTTAATAGTACCATCGAGTCCATAGGTCAAACTTTCTTTGACTTTCGTAATTGATTAAATACGGATTTTTATGTTTCCTGAATGTTCTATCGAAAATAAAAAGAATTTTTTTTATTACAAAACTTTTTATTTGAATGTAAATTCAATTTAAATCTAATTCTATGATAGAAAAATAATCTGTAGTAAGCCTGCATTAGCTATAATTTTTATATTTCATATTACTATTCATAGTATTCATATTTGGTTTAATATTCAAGTTAAAAAATTTAATTCATTAAAAGTTAATGATATGTGAGCAATTGATTCGATTCTAAAAAAATATGAATAATGACGATTAATTTGTAATGCTTAGACTATAAGTTTTGATCAATCTTGCTGCGTTGAAAATAAATTTTGATTAAAAAATTCCCGCATATTAACGGCAGTATTTTAGTTTATGTATGACTAAAAATCTGTATTACCCTAATCGAATTTTTTTATTTTTTATTTTTCTGGGTAGTGAGCCACCGATTTCAAGAATTAAACAAATATATATATATATCAAGAGTCGCGGCAGCGACTCGAGGCAAGTCCATTTACAGCCGAGAGGCCGCGACTCTATTATCTCAAAACCAAGTAATTTTTGACAGATTT
>JAPYYW010002970.1:0-17525 GCA_030522545.1 Cremastinae sp. A BG-2022a
ATAAAAAAAAGAGAGAAAATTCGTCAAGCGTAACGAGGAAAAAAAATTTTCAAATTTTGGTTAATCCCTCGGTCATTAAGGTTTCCATGGTGATCGGTCAAGGTCTAATGAAAAACCGATTAAGGTCTTAATTGTTCGGTTTTATGACGAAATTTTAAATCAGTTGGCCAGTGTAAAGTGTCGGAGTAAGACGTGTCGGGTCTTACAAGGTAGTTCGTTACCGAAAACAATTAGTAACAATTCGACAAATTCAATCGAGTGTCAATTCCAGTCATTTTCAGTCATACGAAAAGTGAATAGTTTAGTATTTCAAATTTATAATATCGTTTCAAAATATTTGTAAAAATGTCGGTGCGGATGTATCCTATATTAAAAAAGAGATTAAACCTCTAATCAATAAAGAGTGCATAATGCAAAGTTGTATGAAGTATGCGCCCGGACGCGTTGTCGCTCGTATAAAGAAAAAAAATGATGCACGATACGAACAAAGTGCATAATTAAAAATGCATCATTTATAGTATATATAGTATATAGACTTTATTTGATATTTAGGTTTCTGGGCTTCAAGACAGCCGAATCCGAAATCCGGTGAGTGCGTGGACGTCGCCGTGACGGACGATCAACAACAATCATGGGAACTGACGACCTGCGAGTCTCTGCTTCCGTTCATGTGCCGTGCAAACGCCTGTCCCGCAGGTAATTTATTACGCTTGCATGCACAAAGATCGCTTTTTGTCTCCCGCGAAGGGACAAAAAACCTTCGAGCGACAACGTGTAATCGCGAAGATTCTCATATCCAGGTGTCTGGAGAACTTTAATTATAACATTTTTTTTCTTCCCTCCCCTTATTCATTTTCCTTTCCTTAATTATTCATTATTTTCTCGGTATTTTTTATTTTTATCATTTGAAATAATCACTGAAAAGTTTTTTAACGTTTCAAAACTCTCTTCGGCCGAATTCAAAAACGACTCGTTGAATTGTTTAAGAAAATATATAGCTGTGTAAAATTACTTCGAGTTGTCGAGCAATTAAAAAAATATCTTTAAAAAATTTAATATGATAATTTTATACCTTATTGAGTTTGTATGTACGTGAATAAACATTCGCACATAAATAGTTTACGCAATAGAACTTTCTTGAAAGTTATCAGATTCAACATATTTTTCGAGACTTGGCACGTGATATTTCTCAAGGAAAATTCATACTGTGTATTTTTATGTATGCTCATTGTTGTATAGAAGAGTTTGATGATAATTTAACAAATTATAGAATATTTCATTCTATTTATCTACTACTCATTGTTTAATGCCAATTGTTCAATGTGTATGACATAAAACATATTTTTCTTATACCTGAGAATTTGAGTAATAATTGTAAAGCCTTTTGGAGTTATTTTATATAAAATTATATGAATATCTTATGATATAGAATTTGATTTGAAGAGTGCATAAAATGTGCAAGTAAAACGCGATAAATGAAAAAAATATATATTTTTTGCTTGTTGTATATTCTTATTAAAATTTATTCTGCAGGATCTTTTCACTGTTCGAACGGCAAGTGCATAAACTCTGGATTCAAGTGCGACAAGCAGGACGACTGCGGCGATTACTCGGACGAGATCGACTGTCCCGGGAACTGCCAGTTTTACATGGCGAGCAGCGGAGACGTCGTCGAGAGCCCGAATTATCCGCACAAGTACGGACCTCTGAGCAACTGCAAGTGGACCCTCGAGGGACCTCAGGGCCACAACATACTGCTGCAGTTCCAGGAATTCGAGACGGAGAAGAGCTTCGACATCGTGCAGATTTTGGTTGGTGGTAGGACCGAGGAGAAGTCCGTTAATCTCGCGACACTTTCCGGCAAGCAGGAACTGACGAACAAGCTCTTCGTTTCCGCCTCGAATTTCATGATCATTAAATTCAGCACGGACTCCTCGGTCGAGAGAAAAGGATTCCGCGCCTCGTGGAAAACCGAGCCCCAGACCTGCGGCGGAATTCTTCGCGCCACGCCTCAGGGACAGGTGCTCACGTCTCCGGGATATCCCCAAAATTATCCTGGCGGTCTTGAGTGCCTTTACGTTCTGCAAGCTCAGCCGGGACGAATCATCTCGCTCGAGGTAAAACTTTCTCCCCGATAAGGAACAACGACACTTGTCAATTTTTCTGATATTTTGTTGGATTCCAAGTGACCCAGAAATTTAAACTTTGGTCCAACCACTCAAGCATTTTATTCTCAAAAAAAAATGTGTTTTTGTTGAAAATTTGCAGAAATCTTCTTTGATATAATATACAATTGTATATTAAATTTTAAGAGGCTTCGCTACGTGGAACTCGAGATATTTATTGTCAAAAATGACTATTTCCTGCAATCTCCCATGTATAAGAGCTCTTTTTATTGTACTTCAACGAAGCTTCCTCAAGTTTTTTTTTTAATCCTAAGACTATGATTTTTTGTATTTTCATACATACGTAGCAAGTGCAGGTCATCTTGGATGACCTTGAATTTTGAGTATATTGATCTTGAAACAACTTGCAACAACTTTTCTTAATTGACTTAAACTCAAAAACTATACATGCACTGAGAAAAATTATGATAGTATATTTCACCATAAAGTGACAATTATACTAATTATTTTAAAATTAAATATATTTTTGTAGTAAAACGTAACATAATCAGGACAAGATGTAAATAAAGTATATTTAGTTTTATAGTAATTAGTACAGTTGTCACTTTTATATAGCAAAATCTACCATACTTTTCTCTCAGTGTGGTATGGAGATACATTGAGATAAAAACTTTTGATTTGACTGTACCGATACACCAATAAGACTCTAGCACAGCTAGAGCGATTAGCATACTGAAATTTAATTCAAAATTTCAAAAAAATAAAAATAAATCAAACTAAATTTTTTTTTTGAAATTCTACGAGTGTATTTCCCTGGTATGACGTACACTGCGTAACAAATTCAAATTTCAGTTCACTTGCTTGAAAAATACAAGCGTGGGACTTGTCCGAAATATTATATGGTAGTTGAAATACTTTAGTGAATAAATATAAGAAACTAGCAAACTCAAGATCTGTAAAGAATTCCAATCCTTCTGACTAAACGTGAAAAAGTATCCATGTAAAACAAAATTTAAAAAAAGAACAAATTTTAATCATGAGAAGAATTTCAGGAAATTTTCAATTTAAAAAAAAACCAAATTTCAGTGCTCACTAACCACCCAATGGACCGCAATAGTTGTATGAGAATATAAAATTAAGGCAGAACTTTGAAGCCAGTTTTTTTCAGTGCTCTTTACGACTACATCACAGTCCAAATTTCTGGATCACTATAGCAAATTCATAAAATTTATAATAAAATCAGTGACGCAAACGTCTTTTCCTCTCATCATAAAATATATTCCTGAATAAGAGATAAAAATTATGATAAAATATATTTTCTTACTGCACATTTGTCTAGGTCGAGAATTTAGATCTTGAAATGAATCGAGACTACATTCTGGTGAGGGACGGAGACTCGCCGATGAGTCGTCCGGTGGCGAGACTGACGGGAAAAACGGAAGAAAATCCGACGGTGATTATGTCAACGGGAAGCAATTTGTACCTGTACTTCAAGACGAGTCTGGGCGACTCGAGGCAAGGTTTCAGCATTCGTTACACTCAGGGCTGCAAAGCTACGATCGTCGCGAGAAACGGAACGGTCCAGTCGCCATCGTACGGTCTCAACGACTATCCGAACAATCAGGAATGTCTCTATCGAGTTAAAAATCCTCAAGGCACCGCTCTCTCCCTCAAATTCACCCACTTCAATGTCCACAACACGGACTACGTCCAGGTTTACGATGGAACGAACACAAATGGGCTGAGACTGCACTCCGGATCTGGATTCACTTCGAACACCAAGCCGAAAATCACTCTTACCGCAGAGAGTGGAGAAATGCTCGTAAGATTCGTTTCTGACGCGCTCAGAAGCAGCACTGGATGGCAGGCTTCATTCTCAGCAGGTACAATTAAACGATTTCTTTTTTATACCAATAAGATAGTTCAATCAGTTTTTTAGAGTCGATGGATCAGATTAGATCATTCATTACATTCATTTAATACTCTGTGGGTACACTGTGGGTCTTTTAAGGAATAGTCAACATTTCAAACTTAAATTTCTCACTTATGAATAGGAGAGCTTAAATAATTCAATATTTTGGAACACGCACCAAAGACTCTAAACTTTTTGAAAGCTTATGGCCTGAGCTAGACAAGCCTAGATCCGTTTTTTCTTCTTAAGGAGTTTCGGTACTACTTATCTGATGACAACATCTACAGTCAAATACGATGATTTTTTGCAAGGTACGACTGTCACTCTCGAAATTTTTTTTTCCATAAAGTGACTTCAAATCGATATAATACTTGATAATAAGATTTTTAGTTCAATTTTTCGATATTATAATAATATGATAATCATTGCTTTGCCTCATTTTTATACATAAATTTGGGTTTCTACTTTCTAACTGATAAATCCGATGGAGAAACTGCTTTAAATGTTGTGACAGTAACTGTTGAGGTCTAATTGAGGTCTGATATAAATTTTATACAGATGGTAATATTAAAACAAAATTGACAGTCGAAATAAAGATTTCTCCCAATCGCTCCCATGTATAAGCCTAATTTTTTAAAATTATTTTCTAAAATACAACGTTTTTGATCGACTTGAAATTTGAACCATCAACGTTTTTAAAATTTGTGACTCTTTTTTTTTTAAATCGAGTTGATGGTAATATTTTCAAAAGTACTACCGAAACCCCTCAATATCTGTTACGGATTTTTTAACGAAATTCAGGTTTCCCCCTTTTTTTTGTCCATTCTTCAATTTTGAATAACAAAGGGTTTATAAATTTGGCAACTTTTGGGCCATATAGTAGATACTTCAAGAAGTAACTCATCAGAATGTCTTAAAGTCTGGAACACTCTAAAAATCGGCTACTTCCTAAAAGACCGTATCTCGAAAAAATTTAAGTAAAATTTATGAAAATCTAATTAATTTTACATCAATTGTATTTAGAATCGTCAAAGATTTGAGAGTACAAAAAAAACATTTTTAACGGAATGGAGAAAGTGGAGCTCTAACAATATTAAAGTACATAATCAATTTTATCTTCAATGTTGAAAAAAAAAAGACGAAAAAGAGCTTGAATTTTGACTTTCGTTCAAAGATTGTCCGCCGTTGCAACCCGGAGAAGGAGCTCTGGCGTCGAGCCGGGACACGGCGTTCGGAACGGTCGTGACGTTCTCGTGTCCCCTCGGGCAGGAATTTGCAACGGGAAAATCGAGGATAACGACGGAGTGTCTTCCCGGAGGAAATTGGTCGATAACGTATATCCCGAGGTGTCAGGAAGTTTACTGCGGCCCGGTGCCGCAGATCGACAACGGATTCTCGATCGGCTCGTCGAACGTGACTTATCACGGATTGGCGACTTATCAATGCTACGCCGGTTTCGCCTTTCCGAGCGGAAGGCCGACGGAGAAAATCTCGTGTTTGGCCGACGGGCGATGGGAGAAAAAACCTTCCTGTCTCGCGTCTCAATGCGCTCCCCTTCCCGAAGCCCCGAACGCGAACATCACGATTTTGAACGGCGGCGGACGCAGTTACGGCACCATTGTCAGATTCGAGTGCGAGCCTGGATACGTCAGGAGTGGACATCCGGTCATTCTCTGCATGAGCAACGGGACTTGGTCCGACAACGTGCCGACATGCTCACGTAAATACAAGCCCAATTAAAACGATTCTTTTAAATATTCATTGAGGAAGTCAGTTTGGTTAAGACGAGATCGAGAATCGAGGTTTATAGGAAAATTCAACTTTATGACATTTTAATATCAAGTTTTTATTTCAATTTATCTTCATACCACGTAGTTTTTCAGCTTAAATTCATTAAGAAAAGTTGTTGCAAATTGCTTCAAGAACAACATACTCTAAATTCAAGGTCATCCAAAGTGACTTGTACTTGCTACGTATGTATGAAAATGAAAAAAATCATAATCTTAGGATTTTTTTAAAGAACTTGAAGAAGCTTCTTTGAAGTACAATAAAGAGCTATGCTAAATTTTAAGAAGGTTTACCATATAGCTTTCAAGATGTTTAAGATTGAAAATCGCAATATTTAACACAGGATCTTATGAGAGAGCACTGAAAATTGGCATTTTTAACAATAAATATCTCAATTTCTACGTAGTGAAATCTCTTAAAATTTCGGTGTACGCATATGCGTTACATATCAAAGATCGACTGTACCAATTTTCAACATAATCCTAAATAGACAATAAAACTATAGAACTACTTTAACAATTTCTTTTAGGAATTTGTTAAAATTTTGCATAAACTATCTTTGAAGCCATGATACACTTATGTATATCAAATTTTTTAAAAGTCTCTCTGTATAGAATTCGAGATATTCATGATCGAAAATCACAATTTTTTTTACTATCCCATGAGAACAGGTGTTAAATATTGCGAACTTCAACTGTAAATATTTTGACTTCTAAGAAGTAGAACTCCTTAAAATTTGGTACAGCTTTTTATAGTATTTCAAAGAAACTTCAATTCGTTTTTTTAATAAAATCCTTTAAAAAATTTTTTTTCTAATTTTCATACATACATATCGAGTACGGGTCACCTTGGATGATTTTGAGTATGTTGTTCTTGAATCAATCAGTAACAACTTTTTTCTAATAAATTTAAGCTGTTGAACCACATGATACGGAAAAAAGTAAGAGATAAAAATGCTTGATTCAACTATCATGGATGTACTACACCTTAACATTTCTATCCAAAATGCATTTATAGAATTGTATAAATTTATTCATTAATAATATACGATTGCAATAGATAATTTTATCTAAATTATATATGCTACAGTTTTTTTGCACAATTCCATCACAGCAATGGTAAATTAAAAATTAGTACGTGAATCATATTATACACGAATAAGATCACAAATTTTTTAATTCGATAATTCATAGTTATATTTTCAAAGTTACCCTGTTCACTTTCGCATCTGACAGAAAGATGAATTTAAATCAATAATTTATATTTACTGTAAAGACTTATTTAAAGCCATATTCATCAAGTTAATTTTCTTCGTCAATGTCTTTGCGACGTATAGAAAAGTTTGCCACTTATCGTTTGAATTTTCGAAACAAAAATATTAGCACTCTTCAAATATACGTATCAATTATGAATGAATCTTCTACAAAAATGCCTAAATAACTGTACCCTTTTTTTTAAACTTCATTTTTCATAGATTTTCTTCATTCTTAAAAACAAATGTTCCATTTTTTCTGCTGTTGTTAAAACACAAAATGATTCATTGTACGAATATTTTTACTCGATGTGAAATAAAATGACTATGAATAAATTTCAGGGGCTCGCTGTCACACGCTCCCGAACGTTAAGAACGGCTTCATGGTCGATTCGCGAAGGGAATATTACTTCGGTGACGAGGCACGCGTTCAGTGCAACCGAGGATACAAATTGACCGGATCTAATATCATTCAGTGCGGTACGAATCAACGATTCGAGAACGTTCCTTCCTGCGAAGGTAATAAAATGAGAGCAAAAAAAAACACGCAGACAGAGTCCCGTGCGTCACAATAATTGAACAATCGTTCATGAATTTGAATATTTTTAGACATAAACGAATGCGCCTCGAGCCAGTGCGATCTTGCGTCTACCGAGTGCATAAACACCCCAGGTGCGTTCACCTGCAAATGCAAATCCGGTTTCGCGCCGACTATGGAATGTCGCCCGATCGGCGATTTGGGACTCATAAACGGAGGAATTCCGGACGAGTCGATAACCGTCTCGAGTTCCGAAAATGGTTACACGAAAACTGTGAGTTTGAGACATTGAAGATATCTTATGTGCAAAAACTGACGGAAAAGTTCACAGGAAAAACTTACTGAGAATCAAAATTATATTTAAAGTGTCATTCAATGCCTTGTATAGTGTCAACGTCGTTTTCACCCAGAGAATCAACATTTCTTGAAAACTTTAATTATTTCATTGAATACAAACAGCAAAATGTCATTTAGATAATGGAACAATTCGAGTTTTCAAAAAACTTTTGTCCTTGGTGCACTGCTGGAAGATACAGATATATTATCGTGAATAAGTCCATTATGTTCAAAATTGACAATCGATGACGCAACGTTTCATAATGCACGGAATATGCACAAAGATATATTCATTCGGTACTTCATTTTTATATTCCAATGTGATACTTGTAGAGACGTAATTAATTGTTGAGACACCAGCGTCGAAATAGCAAATAGGACTTTTGTCCAAATTATAGTAATTATAGCTATAAAATGATCAATGTTGCTATATTTTGTATTTAAAAAATCCTAATAATTGCCAAACCATTACCATAGTATTATTGCACATAAGGTAAACGTCCCAATAGTTAGACAATTTTCGCCATATTATTTGTAATATTTTAATTATTTTTATTTCTCAATAAAATCGTATGAATTATTTTTCTTGTACAAAGAAGTGTATCTTTCATAACGATAATTTATTGGAAAAAAACAAGGTCGATTTTCTGTCCAACTATTGGGACTTTCCACATATTTAAACGTTTATATATTTATTTACTAGAAATACTGTTTAAAATTAACACGTAAAATGAGTTTTGGATCGCTAAAATATCAGATAATAGTTTAGATATGAATTTGAAATAGATTTTTTTGTTTGAATATTAAAAAAATAAATAAAATGAGAAAACCTTTAGCTGTCCAACTATTGGGACGTTTACCTTAGTAATTTATCGTATAAAGTTGCCTGCGTGTACAATACGACAGAAAATTGTATTTAATGAATATCATTCCATATCTTTTTTTTACAGGGAGTTCGTCTAAACAATGGAGACGGTTGGTGCGGAAACAACGTCGAGCCTGGCGCGAATTGGGTAATGATCGACATGAAAGCTCCGGCCATAATTCGGGGATTCCGAACGCAGATAGTCGCGAGATCGGACGGGAACATAGCGTACACGTCGGCGGTGAGGATTCAATACACGGACGAATTGACGGACGCGTTCAAGGATTACACGAATCCGGACGGCACACCGGTCGAGTTCAGGATAATGGAACCGACCCTGTCGGTGCTGAATTTGCCGGTTCCGATAGAGGCGAGATTCGTTAAATTCCGAATTCAAGATTACGTCGGGGCTCCGTGCGTCAAGCTCGAAATAATGGGCTGCACGCGTCTCGAGTGCAACGACGTTAACGAGTGCTCGGTCAGGAACGGTGGCTGTCATCAGAAATGCGTCAACAGCCCCGGAAGTTACGCCTGCATGTGCAACACCGGATACGAATTGTACAAGAGCAACGGGACCGCCGGATTTAGCATCGGCAGATCGGAGAATGGCGAACGCGACGGTGATTTGTATCAGAGAAACAAAACTTGCGTTCCCGTTATGTGCCCGCCACTCCCACCGCCCGATAATGGAAAAGTTCTCACTACGAAGGTGCAGCATATTTGTTTTTCCCACTTATCTCCAATTTTAATTTCCATTTTTTTGTTTTTTTTTGTTGTAATTTTTCATTATATTTTAATCGTTTGCAACAAAGTCCGACTTTGGATCCTTTGGACGACCATCGACTGTTCACTCTGCATTCTTGATTTTATCATTTATATATGTACTTTTATAAATGTCGTTCATGTTTCAGGACCAATTCCACTTTGGTGATTTAATAAGATTCCAGTGCAACTTTGGCTACGTTCTCGCTGGTTCTTCAGCTGTCATTTGTACGTCGACCGGAGCCTGGAATGGAACGACACCAGAGTGCCAGTGTAAGCATCTACACCGAAACTTTGATCTTTGGTGCATGTTTTTTTGTTTAAAAAATAGTCCATTTTCGAATAGATTCCTTTCTTCCAAAATTCCTTTCTTCCTTTCTTCTCTACTGCTGAATTTTTAAATAACTTTTAACCAATTTAACTAAATTAGATTAAAAAATGTTTTTAAAATATAGTTATGAGGACTTCATTCCAACGCGAATTACAGTTGTGTAATACAGTGTCCAATTATTTACGAAGCTTGATGATGAAAAAAATTCTTTGCCTCATATTTAAACTCATCACTGGATCGTTTGCGATATTAAATATTAGCTAATTGTATTTCCAGACGCAAAATGCATTTCTCTGCCTGACGACAAGAACGAAGGCCTGTCAGTGTCCAGTTATTTACGAAGCTCGATGATGAAAAAAATTCTTTGCCTCGTATTTGAACTCATCACTGAATCGTTTGCGATATTAAATATTAGCTAATTGTATTTCCAGACGCAAAATGCGTTTCTCTGCCTGACGACAAGAACGAAGGCCTGTCAGTGTCCAATTATTTACGAAGCTCGATGATGAAAAAAATTCTTTGTCTCGTATTTGAACTCATCACTGAATCGTTTGTGATATTAAATATTAGCTAATTGTATCTCCAGACGCAAAATGCGTTTCTCTGCCTGACGACAAAAATGAAAGCCTGTCAGTGTCCAATTATTTACGAAGTTCGATGATGAAAAAAATTCTTTACCTCATATTTAAACTCATCACTGGATCGTTTGCGATATTAAATATTAGCTAATTGTATTTCCAGACGCAAAATGCGTTTCTTTGCCTGACGACAAGAACGAAGGCCTGTCAGTGTCCAATTATTTACGAAGTTCGATGATGAAAAAAAATTCTTTACCTCATATTTAAACTCATCACTGGATCGTTTGCGATATTAAATATTAGCTAATTGTATTTCCAGACGCAAAATGCGTTTCTCTGCCTGACGACAAGAACGAAGGCCTGTCAGTGATCCGGACGGACGAAACAAGCGTTTTGGTTCCATTCCAACAGAACGTAACGTTGAAGTGCAGCAATACCGGACGGTCTTTGCGCAACACGGCGACTTCGGGATTCCGTCAGTGCGTGTACGATCCGAAGCCGGGTCTTCCGGACTACTGGCTGTCGGGATTCACGCCGGCGTGTCCACGATCGGACTGCGGCAAGCCGCTGCCGACTCCTGGGGCCGAGTATGGACAGTATCTGGACACGAAGTATCAGTCGTCGTTCTTCTTCGGGTGTCAGGACACATTCAAGCTCGCCGGGCAGACGAATCGTCACGACAACGTTGTCCGGTGCCAGGCGAATGGGGTTTGGGACTTTGGCGACTTGCGATGCGAGGGACCGGTCTGTGAGGATCCTGGAAGACCCAGCGACGGATACCAAATTGCTCGGAGCTACGAGCAGGGCTCCGAGATTCATTTCGAGTGCAGCAGACCCGGCTACATTCTCATTAATCCCAGACCCATAGTCTGCCTTCGCGAGCCCGAGTGCAAGGTCGTTAAACCGCTCGGTCTCGCGTCCGGAAGAATTCCGGACTCGGCGATAAACGCAACGTCCGAGCGACCAAACTACGAGGCGAAGAACGTCAGGCTGAACTCGGTTACCGGCTGGTGCGGAAAGCAGGAAGCCTTTACTTACATAAGCGTCGATCTTGGTCAGGTTTACCGAGTTAAAGCGATCCTCGTTAAAGGCGTCGTCACGAACGACATCGTCGGACGTCCCACGGAAATACGGTTCTTCTACAAACAATCCGAGTCTGCCAATTACGTCGTTTATTTCCCCAACTTCAATCTGACGATGAGGGATCCTGGAAATTACGGCGAGCTCGCTATGATCACGCTGCCTAAGTACGTTCAAGCGAGATTCGTCATTCTGGGTATAGTCAGTTACATGGACAACGCTTGTTTGAAATTCGAGCTCATGGGCTGCGAGGAACCCGCCGTCGAGCCTCTGCTCGGTTACGATTACGGTTTCTCCCCCTGCGTCGACAATGAACCGCCCGTCTTTCAGAATTGTCCTCAACAGCCGATAATGGTTCAGAAAGGCCCCGATGGCGGTTTGTTGCCGGTCAACTTCACGGAACCCACTGCTGTGGACAATAGTGGAAGTATCGCCAGATTGGAAGTCAAACCGCAGAGCTTCAGAACGCCCATTCGAATTTTTGAGAACACCGTTGTCAAATACGTTGCTTTCGATTATGATGGAAACGTTGCTATTTGCGAAATAAACATCACCGTGCCTGGTAAGTTTTTTTATAAGCATCAACTAAATAAATTATTTTTGATTATTGAATATCCTGCTACAGTTATTACCATTAAAAATGGTAATCATTAAGAAATTTTTGTTTTTTTTTTTCAAAAAACTCAAAAAAAATCCATGAAAATAGATCTTAATAATTTTAATCTATTTTTTTTATTGAAAAGTACATCTAATTACGAAAATTTCAAAAAAAAACGTCCCGATAACTTAATTTTTAAAAGAGTTATGGCTATTTAAAAAAAAAGAGCATTTTTTTCAAAAATTCATAATTTTTTTTGGATCGGATGAAAAAAATTGAAAAAATTCTCAGAGAAGTTTTCAATAGAGTAGAAAATGATAAAAAAGTTTCAGCAAAATCGAAAGGTCTAAAAGTCGTCGAAACGGTGTGGAATAGCTCATATGTATATATAAATGAATCGCTGTGGTTTGACCGATTAAAATTTTTTGAATTTTGTTCGCTATAGTTCAGCAGTGTTTAGTTATAAATTTGGTTATAAAATAATCAGCATAGTTGTCGCTTTATGATAAAATCCACTATCGTGATTTCTCTCAGTGTAAGCTGAAAAATCGAAAAATAAAAAATTTTTGATTCTGTATGTGAATCGATTGTGTATAAGTGATCGAACGAAGTTCACCGGGTCAGGTATTTTCAAAAATAATAATTATACAAAAGCGTAGGAAAAAGTTAAAATTTTATCCCTATGTACAATTACAATGAACTCGTCGATTTGTAAATCGTAAAAATAATATTAATTTTCTTGCAGATGTGACGCCGCCGAAGCTCAGCTGTCCTCAGAGTTACGTGATCGAGCTGGTCGACGAGCAGGAGAGTTACACCGTGAACTTCAACGAGACACGTCGCCGAATAAACGCGACGGACGCTTCGGGTTCAGTAAAAATCTCATTCGTCCCTGAGCGAGCTGTCATACCAATCGGAGGTTTCGAAAACGTGACCGTGTACGCAACGGACCTGAGCGGGAACCGTGCTTCGTGCCACTTCCAAGTTTCCGTCCAGGCGACGAGATGCGTCGACTGGGAATTGAAGGCTCCGGCGAATGGGGCCCTCAAGTGTGCCCCGGGCGACAAGGCGCTGCAGTGCATCGCAACCTGTCGAAACGGATATCGATTCACGGACGGGGCGCCAGTGAAGACATTCACGTGCGACGCGGTCAGACACTGGACACCGAGTTCCCTGGTACCGGATTGCGTATCGGAGAACACCCAACAGGCGGACTATCACGTGATCGCTTCGGTAACTTATCGGGCAAATGGTGCAGTCTCGCGAAACTGTCTTCCACAATATCAGGACCTGATGGCTCAGTACTACATGAACTTGAACAGCATATTGACCCAACGTTGCTCCGCCGTGAACGTTAACATGAACGTAACCTTCGTGAGGTCCGTACCAGCTCTTCTGGAAGAGAACGTCTTGAAGATGGACTTTGTTCTTGCGATCGTTCCAGCGGTACGTCAGCCCCAGTTGTACGATCTGTGCGGCTCGACGCTCAATCTGATCTTCGACCTGTCGGTCCCTCACGCCAGTGCGGTGATCGAGCCTCTGCTTAACGTCTCTGCAATCGGTAATCAGTGTCCACCTCTCCGCGCTCTTAGATCCTCGATCTCCCGAGGATTCACCTGCAGCGTCGGCGAAGTTTTGAACATGGACACGAACGACGTGCCGAGGTGTCTTCACTGTCCAGCCGGAACTTTCGCTGGGGAGAAGCAGAAGCAGTGTACCGCTTGCCCGAAAGGATTCTACCAGAACAGCGACCGCCAGGGAGCCTGTCTCCGATGTCCTTTCGGTACGTACACGAAAGAGATGGGATCAAAGAGCATAGACGACTGCATCCCGGTCTGCGGTTACGGAACGTATTCGCCAACCGGTCTCGTTCCCTGTCTCGAGTGTCCTAGCAACAGTTACACGGGAGAACCGCCCATCGGTGGTTACAAGGAGTGCCAGGCCTGCCCAACGGGAACTTTCACGTACCAGCCGGCTTCCCCGGGTCGCGATCGCTGCCGGGCCAAATGCTCACCCGGAATGTACTCGGACACGGGACTGGCGCCCTGCGCCCAGTGTCCCAAAAACTTTTATCAGCCGCAGCACGGCGCTGTCACGTGCATGGAGTGTCCTACGAACATGTACACCGATGGCCCCGGCGGGGTTGGTCGGGAGGAATGCAAACCGGTCGAGTGCACCGAAAACGCTTGCCAGCACGGTGGATACTGCATCCCAATGGGACACGATATTCAGTGCTTGTGCGCGGCCGGTTTCTCCGGTCGAAGGTGCGAGATCGACATCGACGAGTGCGCCTCGCAGCCTTGTTACAACGGCGCGACCTGCATCGATCTTCCTCAAGGATATCGATGCCAGTGCGCCAACGGCTATTCCGGCATCAACTGCCAGGAGGAGAAGTCCGATTGTTCGAACGACACGTGCCCGGAGAGGGCCATGTGCAAGGACGAGCCAGGATTCAATAATTACACTTGTCTCTGCCGATCTGGATATACCGGCGTCGACTGCGACATCACGGTACGTCTCAGAAAATCACTCTATTGCTTTTGGCATTTATTAAAATTACAATTTTTCATCAAAAACAATGAAGTATCAATTTATTTATTTAAAAATCGCAGTATCGTAAGATACTCTGATTACTGACAATTGTGAGCTTGTTTTTCAATTTTTTACGAAAATATCACGGTGTACGTTTCAAATCACTCTAGTTTTTGACGTTGTCAAAAATTTTCACAGATCTTAATGTCGTATGAAAACGTGTGTCAAATTTTACAAAGCTTCACCATCTAGAGATCGAATACAATCTCTAGTTAAAACTAAAAATTGATAGTTATAACTAGCTATTTTTAAAAATTAATATCTAAATAACTACATGAGTTAGTTAAGAGCCTTTTTTTAATTTTACATATATTTCAACACAGTGCTAAAGAACATTTGTGCAATTTTTTAATAAATTCTGTCTCAAGAAATTTCAAATGATAATTTTACATTTAGTTAACACGTATACGGACAAACTTTTGAATATACTCTGGCTCGGTTTTACTATCTTAAAGAGAATTATCGAGATACGAAAGAATATGACAGAATATTGGAATCTACGGTATCATTTTTCATTTCATTACTTAATGCTAATCCAATTTTCCAATTCTTATTGAATCTTGTTATTTATAGTTTCACAGTCCTTTGATTATCTAATTAATAAATATCATGTACTCGAATTTTTAATGACTTCCGTTTACTTATCGAAAACAAATTTTTCATGCTATATGTTTTAATGACAAAATATGATATTGACATCATATTAAAATAATCAAAAATCGTGGCAACGACTAGAGGCAAGTACATCAACAGCCGAGAGCGGCCGCGACTCTTATTATCTCGAAACCAAGTGATTTTTGACAGATTTTGACCAATCCCAATTTTCAATATATCAATTTCACTGTAGGGTTGGAGAAAATTCTGTAAAGCCTAGTAATTATTTTTTTTTCTCTTTCCAATAAAAAATAAATCGAGGGCGTACGATATACGCATCATTACGAACCAGATGCCAACATTTTTATTTTGTCGAAATTTTTTTCAATCATTTGTTCTTTTTTTCGCAACCACCTCCTCATGAAGTATCCTCTTTAGCCAAACTATGAATTTAGGTACAGCAATTGACATAACGTTAAAATCTCATTTGACATTTTGTCAAACTTCTGGTAAACTTGACAAAAACAAGTAAAATTGCTCCAAAAAACAGAGTACGCGTACTGTGAAAAACGAGACAAGCACATTTATACAGGATGCACAGTTTTCGAAGAAATAATTGATATAAAATAACTTGAAATTATAAAACAAAAACGTTTATAATCTAACTCGGCAAATATATGCTTTCTCAAGTTATTCATCATCAATTATTTCTTCAACAACGATGCATCTTGTATAAATGTGCTAGCCTCGTTGTTCGCAGTACACTTTTTTGGAGCAACATAATTATTACGATGGATAAACGAAAAAAAAGAAAAAACCGAGACTGTGCCGAATTTGTAAAGGTTTATTTATCTCTAGTTCAAATGGTTTTCGTTGTTGCAGATAAACCCGTGCACGGCCAGCGGTAATCCGTGCAACAACGGAGCGACGTGCGTCGCCCTGCAGCAAGGAAGGTACAAATGCGAGTGTCCTGACGGTTGGGAGGGCCAGAGCTGCGAGATAAATACGGACGATTGCGCGGAGAGGCCGTGCCTCCTCGGAGCGAATTGCACGGATCTCGTGGCGGACTTCACCTGCGACTGTCCGCCAGGATTTACCGGGAAACGTTGTCACGAGAAGATCGACCTGTGCTCGGGAAATCCTTGCCTGAACGGAATATGCGTGGACAACCTGTTCGATCACAGTTGCATCTGCAATCCAGGATGGACCGGGGCGGCGTGCGAGACGAACATAAACGAGTGCGCGGAAAAACCGTGCCGAAACAACGGCCAGTGCCTGGACCAGGTTGGCGGATACACTTGCACGTGCGAGCCCGGATACACGGGACAACTTTGCCAGCACACGATCGATGACTGCGCCTCGGGTCCCTGCCAAAATGGCGGAACGTGCTTCGATCAGCTCGAAGGCTTCGCGTGCAAGTGTCGTCCGGGCTTCGTCGGGCTCCAGTGCGAGGCCGAGATCGACGAGTGCCTCAGCGACCCCTGCAGTCCCCTCGGTACCGACAGGTGCATCGATCTCGACAACAAGTTCTCTTGTCACTGTCGCGAGGGCTACACCGGAGCCGCCTGCGAGGTCAACGTCGACGACTGCGCGTCGTTTCCCTGTCTCAACGGTGCTACCTGCCGGGACGAGGTCGCGGGGTACAAATGCGTCTGCCCGGACGGATGGACCGGAGTAAACTGCGAGAACGACGTTGGAATGTGCACCAACAGGCCTTGCCAGAACGACGCTGCTTGCGTCGATCTTTTCCAAGACTTTTTCTGCGTGTAAGTCTCTTTCGCGATTCAGTTTTTCAAATGAAATTATCGATAAGAACCTCATACGTGAACAGAGCTACTACAGGCGTATGGACGCGAGTCGAGGACGGGCGTTGTGTCTTCGGGATATGCAGTAAGGGGCATTTACATCGGGACACTTCAGATTATTCAAATAAATTTAATTAGCTTTCGAATAAATGTAGATTCATTCCGATCGGATAATAATTGTTCCCGTGGCAAAGATTTTTGCATATCGATGCAAATTGGGACAAAGTTGCGTTATCTAATTGGGAACGTATAACAATGGGACGAATTTTTTAAGGTAGGAGTCGCGTGACAGTCTATTCAGCGGTTTGGCTGTACGTGTTAACTAAATGTAAAATCATCACTTAAATTTTTTTGAGACAGAATTTTTT
>JAPYYW010002971.1:0-17204 GCA_030522545.1 Cremastinae sp. A BG-2022a
CCAATTTTTTAAGGTATACCCCTTCCCATTTTTTCAAAAATCTTCAAGGGGTGATAACTTTTTGAAAAATTGATGAATCAATATAATTCCAACGCCATTTTCTTCGTTTTGCAAAAAACTTGAAGAATCACCCTTAATAAAGTGGATTTGGTGAAGAGAAAGAAAAGATATCGCTAATTGAAATTGTCATGGGTCCACGAGACCCAGTGTGACCCACCAAATTAAAAAAAAATTTTTTTTTTCGATTTCAAGAGCCTAGTCGATCGGAAATTTCTCGTAGATAATGAAAATGATAATTAAAATGATAAGAATTCACATTAAATTAGCCAAAAAACTGACTATTGGATCAGATTTTTCAATTTTTCGATATGAATTATTGAATTTCGCCCCGAATAAGTAACTTATATGCGATGTTATATGCAATATGCGTCTAGAAAAATCGCAAAATGCCAATGCAAACATGTCCGAAAGGGAAATTTTGCAATGTCGTAATTATAAAAATATAATGATTTTGTAAGAATGAAAAACCTTACTCTTCATATTCTTTTCAATTATTTTTCAGTATTTATTATTAATTATTAATTAATATAAATGTTAATCTAGTTTGAATGTATCTATACATAAAGATAAAATTACAGATGAAAATAGCAACATATGTGGAGAAATAATAAAATCGTTAGAAGGAGAAGGTGCGCGCGAGATAAATATAAAAATGGGGCGCGGGCCGGAGATGATTATTCGCGTGTACGAGGCGATGAGAAACGAGGGTAAAGTGATAATCGAACAGTATATAATATGCCCGTGCATAGAATTAAAACGCGGGAGAAGAGAAAATAAAGGAACACGTACGTTGAGCAGTGGAGGAAAAAAAGGCCGATCGAGATCGGAAATGTGTGCGGTTCGCGAAGGGGGACGAATATAATAATGCGCCGCTATAAATCTCGCGAGGTGGACGCGCGCGTGTGCGCTGCGAATGAAGGTGTGTACGAATAACCGGAGCAGGAGACATTTGCAACGTCTGGACGAGTATTTGCTGTGTGCGAGGCGGTGATAGAGGCGCGCGCATGCACGAATACGAACGCGCGCGTTTAATCGCGATGGAAAATAAAGTAGCCTGTCTTTCGAAAGAGCGCTCCGGCCTCGGGTAGAGGCGTGAGCTAGAATTTCGTGACGTCGATAGATCGGTGACACCGTCGTCCCAGTCCCGGCGACTAATGCAGCAACTTGATGCACTTATCTGTGCCAAAGTGTCCACTGGACGCCCGGTCCGCGTTTATTTACGAGACCTGCCAGTATACATATACCCCCGACCGCTCAATATTTCGTCACTGATCGCTCATTCGAAAGCTCCGAGTGATCAACGCACGCGAGGATGTTTCTCCTCGGTGGTCGCCGGGAGCGAGCTCTGTTATTGAAAAATCGTGTAATCCTGAGAGTCGGTACCGACTCGACAGAGGACGAGTCTGAAACGAGCAAGATTCGACAGAAGCACTTTGGAAAATTAAAAAAATAAAGAAACATATACGTTAAAAAGTCGATAATATATATCTGAGAGAGAGAGAAAATAAATAAATGTACATAACGAGGAATATGTGTGTATGGTAGGAATGTACTTTTGATACGATTGCTAATGGGTATGTGCTTGCTTAGGAGAGAATTGCAATGCTCGTGGCTGGCGGGAGGCTGGCTGCCTGCAATTAGATGCATCGGTGCATGGAGGTGGCAAGCACGCGCTCCTTCGCCAGTTACCGACTATTTTTCCTCGAGCCTGCCAGCAGCACGCTCTCTCTCTCTCTCTCTCTATCCCTCTCGCCTCTTTTTTCCATCTACATCGCTTTGCGCTTCTGTAAATATACACATAAATATACATATACACAACGTGTATCCTATCCTATTAATTTACAAATCCAAAAGATCGTACTCTTGCTCGATTGTTTATTTGTTTTTTTTAAGAATATAATGAATTAGATGATAGATATAAGTACATTTAAAATATTTATTAAATATTTTTAATTTTCCACTGCCATGGGAATAAATTAATCTCGCACCTTTTTACAGGAATTCATATGAAAAAAGGAGTACAAATTATTTCATATAACAGTAAGAATACTTTATTGTAATATAAAAAAATTAATGTACTCCATGAAAATTAATTAAAAAATTAATTAATTGTCGCTGTAATGAAATAAAATAATGGAACCCATGGCTCTTTGTTTAAATAAATTTGTTAAAGAAGATTCGACTGAAGGAAATAATAACTTATTAAATTTGGTGACATTAAATTGATGAAAAATTCGTAAGAAGCCCGCGAGAGAGAAATGGATTGGGATATATCCTTCTTGGCTCAAAGTCCATCCGTGATATCTTTTTCCGCGAGTGTATAGGTTGGACGGTATAACTTTCGCTGTGTATATCGCAATCTTGTGGCACAGGGTGGGCATGTGTGGCTGGCATGTAGACGGTGAGCGAGGGATAAGTGGAGTAGAGTGGACGAGGCGGCGCGCAACCTCGTCTGACCTCTCGTCGGCGCGCACGACTCCCGGCCGCGACGCCCTCGCCATCACCGGCTCGACCTGCCGTTTGCCTCCGCATTCATTCTCTTCCCCCGCAATCGACCTGCTGCGCCGCCTCTCGCCTCCTCGCCCGCAAATACCCCGAATACTTATTCTAATACCTCTCGGGAAGCTTTTATTTATGTACGCTATATATATACGCTCAACGCATTTGTATACTACAATTCTCCCTCTCGAATTTCGCTAATCTCGACATCACGCGTCTCTCTTACATAGAAACGAATTCAAAGTCTTTTTTAAACGGTATTAAAGTTTTTCGAAATCTTTTGAAACCTTTTTTTTTGCTAAATTAAAAAAATTATTGATTTGCGACGACTTAAGAATATGTTCATATATCCCTTAAAAGATCTTAACTGAATTTTTTTTTCAATTTATTCATAAGCAATATAGTTTTCAATAAAATTGTTTAAGAGAAATCTGATGATTTTTTTTCAAATTATTGACAATCTTCGTATACTTATAAATAAAAACAGTAAACATATGAACAACATATAAATATTTTAATGCGCATTTTTGAAAGTTTACGACTCTTAAACGTTCCTTTTCGCGCTCCATTAAATGCACCATTTATAAGTTTTTTCACTTATTTTATCGAGTAATGAAAGCGCACGCGTAATTTAGTTAAGTTGTCAATGAACTCGAAAGGGCTACCAGTCAATGTTCTCCTGGCTCCTTGGTCGCTAGAAAGAAATGTTAGTTCTAAGAAAAAGGAGTGAGAACTGTGCGCCGGTTTTATTTCTGTCGGGAGAGTTGAAAAGTTTTCGCACGATCACTCGGCGAGCAATTAAAATAAACGAAAGAACATCGAGGGAATTTCTCAGGGTTGGTGCGTGCTCGAAGCGACGAGCAGGACGATGACGAGCGAGAGAACGGGGAGTTAATCGCGAGGGACTCACGAGCGAGGACTCGCCCCGTGTACGAACAGGTGTCCGTGTCCGCTCATTTTTATCCTTATTTCTTCCTCGATACAGTATCCCTCCACGTTCTCGCTCGTCGTATTCGTAATTTAGCCTCCGTGTGCTCATCCTTCGAAATTTAAACGAAACACAGAATAAGAGAGAGAGACAGAGAGAGAAGCAGGGTCGCGGGAATAAGAGGGGAAGAGGGGAGAAATAAAACAAAAGGGGGAAAGAGCAAAGGCGGCGTCGAAAAGAGCAGACAAAACGATGCGGTTCGACCTCTTCTCGCTTCCGGTAATTTTGGCTCGCTCGGAAATCAATGCAACGACTGCGAAGGGAAGGGAAAAGCCTCTCCAGTTCCCACTGTCGACCGTCCGACGAGTCCGATCGTTCGCCCATTCTCCCATCGTAAATTCGGCTAATTTATTCTTATCGTCACCAGAGCTCGGCCGCTTCTTTTTTCCGTAAACTCGCTCACACCGAAAGAAACGTGAAATACGCGGAGGAAATTTTGTACTAAAAATTTCTCATTTTTCGTACTTTATATATGGTAACGATTTGAAAAAATTCCAAATTCCATTCAATTTTTGTAAATTTCAGTTTTCTTAATATTCCTTTTCTTTTTTTTTTTGTAATTGGCGAGCATTTTCTACGGACGCGAGTCTCGTGTTGCGCGCTCGCTATATTTTTCATCAGCAGAAACGGCCGGACGCTTTGCCTTGGGAAAACTTGCGAAATCGATTGGAACCGCGATAATACTTTTCTCTCGTTTTGATATTCGCTAGACTCGTCTCTCCGTCTTTATCATACGCGTGTGTGTTCTGTTGTTGTTTTTTTTTGTTATTTTTATGCGCATATTATGATTGTTTCGAGAGAGGCGCGCACGGGACGTTTGTTCCTCGTTATCTCGTTATTTTTCGTTCGTGTCCAAACACGCCAAGAGATTCTCGACGCTCTGCGCAACGACGGAATTTATTTTCCTTCCTTTTTCTTCTCTCTCTCTCTTTTCATTATTCTGCCAGGCTGGAAAACGCATTTTCGTAAGAGAACGATGATTACGTGAAAAGCGAGGTTTCGCTTTATTATTTTCTAGCGACGAAATAAAAATACGCTACGAACGCCTTATTCTGAATAAAAATTTTGTAAGAAGATGAGGAAAAAAAAGAGCATCGAATGATCGATTCTCGAGCGTCGATTAGCTTGCCTTCGCGAGGACAAAAAACGAAACATTGGCAGCCAATTACGAAGCCGATTGTCGCGAAGCTGGATGAAGAACAAGATCGATTCACGAGAAAACAATTGCTCGGGATTTCCTTTTTCAACGTCCCGCTCTCACAGGTTTTTTTTCCCTTTTTTTCGCGATTCAACCGATCTATCGAACCGAAACCGTTCGTTTCGATCACGAGAGATCTAGAGAAATTAACCAAACCAAAATACACAAGGATTTATTTTGTCAAGTGATTTTTTATTCGCTTTTTGCTCTTTTTCTCCGTCTCGAGAGAAAGTTTTGACGTTTTTTTTTTCAATCGCAGCTTTTTGCTCATTTGAGATATAGTGGTAAAATTGAATGTGCTCGTTTGAAATGACATTTTTGATGATTTCAAGTTATGATTTCTATTGGTGTTTTTTTAACTTTAATTTCAGTAAATTAGAATAGTCATTAATATTTTAACTCGTTCTTGTTAGAAGTATGGCGGTTAGCATGTGTGTTACAAGAAAATATATTCAGGATTTTAGAAAAAGGAAAACAACGTAAATGTTTTTAGTTTATGCTTTCTGACTGATTGCTCGCGCGATTCCTTAAACGACTTCAAATAAGGGCGGAAACGCTGTCCTTTGACCTCAGCACTTGCACTCTGTGCCTGATGCATGAAAGAACAAGTGAAGCACTTTCGATGCTTACATTGTACAGTCGAGCGTATATACATTACGTAGCTGTTAGGAGAGACGGGAGGCCCATGTGAAAAAAAGAGGTGCGTAGCGCGCATTTTATCGCGAGGATTCCTGCTTCGTAGGAGGAAACAATGGGGGGCCGCGGGAGCAAAGACAAGGACGATCCCACGACTCGCTGTTCCTCTATATCTCTCTTAACACAATTATTTATTTCAACCAGATACCTATTCACCTACACGCCGGCTCATTCTTCCATCTAGTCGTGAAATAATCGTCGAGACATTTCGTCAGTCTCGAATTGCACTCCCTGTGACGAAAAATCATGTTTCGAATATCATCGTTTCAAATTTCACGATTACTCATTTTATGAGAGGGAAAATCTTTGAGAATTACATTTTAGATTAAAATGAGAATCGGCGATACGTTAATGTGTTACGTATCGTATATACGAAATGTGTTAAATCTGTATGAAAAGAAAAAAAAAGTGCTTCATGGAAATCTAATCGTTTCGCCGGAAAGAGTGAGAATTTTGAGAAATCGGCAAAACGGTTTTGAGACTCTATTGCGAGCGGGAACGAGAGAGAGAGAGGGAGAGACGTAATCGCGGACTCGCGCAACACGGCGGAGAATCGATTTTATGATGCGACCAAAGGCTGCCTTTTCGATGCATCGATAGACTCTTCTTCCCTTCGAACGGCGAAGGCGGCATCGTCGGCCTCTTTCACAGGCGCGTCGCAAAAGTACGAACGCCCGAGAAATTTTGTCCCATTTTACAGCTCCGCGAAGGATGCGAACGGAGAATATCGTCGGCGGGGGATCGAGAGAGAGGCAAATAACGGGCGGCACGACGCGAGAGAGCTCGTTGCTCGCCTTTTGATTTCTCTTTGGCACCACATTGCGCCCAGAGGTGGCACTATTAAACTCATCCTCTTCGCTCCGTACCTTTCGTTACTTTCGAGTCCTCGTTACGCCCTTTTATTTTCGAGTCGGCGGGGGGATATATATACACGGGCACATAGCGAACCTCGAGGAAGAAAATATCGCGCGCGGTTCCCCGTTCGCGTTCGGTGTGTATTTACGGAAATTGCGGAGCATCGCTCGCGGACCTAACTCCTTCCCGACGCGTTTTTTTCCTCTCTTTTATTATATACAACAGAACTACGCCTAGCACTCGATTTTCTATATCTATATATTATGAAGCGCGCGGTGGATAAGGGCATCCAGGGATGAGCCCGGTCTAAGATATCCGACGCTTCCGAGAAAATCTTGTCCTCCGGTCATCTTTCCGACGACCGCCGAGACAAGGACGCATTGCGCACCTGTATACACGTAGAGATATACTCGCGATGTCCTATCTGCTCCGGCGAAAATGAAATACGCTCGAACGGCGTAAAAAACGTTCCGCAACGGCCACGAGCATTTGGTCAATGAAGACGATATTATTTATTTACGAAAGTCGTAAAAATATTGTCGTAAAGAAGGGTAATGAGCAAGCAGCGTGTGCAATAAAAGAGAGAAGATATCTGCCTCTTCGAGCTGCTTAAAAAATATATCGTTCTTTATTTTTTATTATAGACGATACACAGTACTCTACGACGGCGGAGAGAAAAAAGAGAAGAAAAACTAAAGGGAGTGAGATAGAGATGAGGAGTGTGTCGGATAAGTAGCGAGCGATCGCAATCAGGGCTCCGATTATTTCGCAGCTTGGAATATAATATTTTCATAGGCGGTACCGCGTGTGTATAGTTTCGATCGGCGGTGTGGTACGCGCGCGTCGATTTTATATACGCGCGATCGAAGCCTCGTAAAGGCTCGCCGAGATTGTTGCTGTTTTTCATCTCTTTTATTTTTCCCTCCCGGTGTGTGGACTCGTTACGATTGTAACGCGCCCAAAGACACACTCCGAGATTGTCTCGACGCTCAAATAAGCATGCACCGAATGCACCCATGGCTGTGCGCATATGTTTATTAGTATTTACGTACGCGTTATTATTAGCGTTATAAAAGTATACGGAGTGTGAGCCGGATCGCGAGACTCGCGCGGTTTAAATTCTCCTCCCGTTACTATATTTATTCCGCCAATTTGCCGCCGACTACACTCAGATATCTCCGACGATAAAAACGCGTACACACGCGCGTCACCCCATTGACGTATTAATTCATCTATCCGCCTTTTTTCTCGACTGCAAAAACGTAAGATTTATGTTAATTTTATGGTCCTGCTGCGCAATGTCTGTAATCTCGATTCATGGATATAAACGCGAGTAAAAAAA
The DNA here is from genome assembly GCA_030522545.1 of Cremastinae sp. A BG-2022a. NCBI lineage: Eukaryota > Metazoa > Arthropoda > Insecta > Hymenoptera > Ichneumonidae > Cremastinae sp. A BG-2022a. The sequence continues at coordinate 7,639 of JAPYYW010002971.1, forward strand.
TACTCCTCTTTGCCATTATTATTAATAATCAGGAATAAAAATTCATTGATTCGCGCCCGTTTCGGTTTCATTTTTTATTTTTCTATTACACGGCTTACTTTTTCCTCCGGCATTCGTTACAATCTTCGCGTCGTTAAATTTTCACAGCATCTTCGCGGGGCGCGGTATCGAAGGGAAATACACTATATAATGAACTTGCTGGAATTCAGTTCTCATGAGTGTACTGCAAATATACATGTTTTTTTTATTTATATTATATACATATATTTATATATAGTTGATTTGTCGAGCGTGTGAACCTCAAACTGATTAGCATGTTTGCACCGACAACTCCTCTCCTTCAGCTTTATCTTGACGTTTCTGTCGATCGAGAGCTTGGGAGCAGGAGAAAAAAAATCGAGTGAAAACATTCTTTCGTGTCACACACAAGCCCGCATGCGTATAGTATATTTATATCAACGAGTACGTGTAATTTCATAGAAACATGCAAAGCCGATCGTGCAGTGACAGGCGTCATTATTATTCTTCGAGTCCGAGTCCATTAATAACCTTACTCGAATTTGATAATGATTCGCGGTGCGAAACGCGATGCGACGCGTTTATCCATCGATCGCAGAAGTTGAATTCTTTTCGCATAGTTTTCCCGAGTTAGAGAGTGAGAAATATGTCTCCCTCACCGAGATAACTCATATTTTTTGCTTCAAACATTCTCACACTTCGTTCTATATTTTTTTAAGCATTTCGTTTCCACGCTCGAAGGTTTTTCTTTTGAATTTCTTCGATAAAAGTTGGCTCTGGGTGCGATGTTGCTTTTTGAGCAGTGGCGAGTTTGATTTATTTCTTGAATGATGGAAAAAAGTGAGATATGTGGAGAAGGTCGCTGAGCGAAGAATCTATCGGACGGGAGAAGGTGTGCGAAGCGTTAATCACTCGTACAGGATTCTCTCGTAGAAAATCTACACCCACGCGAACGCGAGACCTTCGATGAGTGATCCAGATAAAATAAAGTCGCTCGTATAATTTAGCAGGAAAAACGTCATCAAACGTTACTGCAGGTGAGAGAGGCAACTCGGACGTATACGAATTTCTCAACGCGTTCCACACAAGTTTTTTTTTATTTAGACCACTATTTATTAGATTTGATGCAAAGGCAAAATTATTCGATCAATTAAAATTTTATCTCCAGCAATAATGCTTGCTATAAATAATGTGTAAATCTTCAATAATCAGTGAAATATAGTTTGGAAAAATACTAAAAATAACATAACGAAGAATCTAAATAAAATATACTATGATAATCAGTAATTATGACAATAATTATATTGTCATTTTTATATAAGTTGGAAGTATTGTGGTGAAAAAAAAAATTTGAAAATGAAGAGTTGAAATGGACGTGGAGGAGCGAGAGTGAGAGGACAAGGGACAGCTCGTTAGGCCGATGTGCTCGGTTTGAGATAGTCGGGGCAGTGTGTCTCTGTGCCAGAACGCGATCGAATACGTAAGGATTTCTCTGGGCGCTCCAACCGCTCGAGAACAACGATAATAACAACGTGGATGCACGCGTGTTTGCGTCCGCGCACACATCGACGTTGCTGCAACCTCGTCTCGCGATTCGCGAATGCATTTTATCCCCATTTTTCTCCCTCCATTTTTATCTCATCGTTAAATGTCACTAATAACAGAAACGATCTCCATTTCGCATTTACATATGCGCACCGTCCTATTCCCGATTTGGTCACATTTCCTCCTCTCGTTCTTCCTCAACGTAAATAAACATGCACCAGGGAGATAAATAAATCATGAATTCGAGTGGTGACCCACATTCTGGACAGCTCGATTTCATTAGACGCACCGTGTACGTTCGTTTTATACGTTCTTCATCTATTCGTCCGAAAAAAAACGCGATTTTTCCGCGACTCTCTGGTTTCTCTTGACGACACTCTTCCGAATTTGATAAATGTAATGTACAAGTCCGAGGGCGCGAGGACGAAGTGTTGCTTAATTGGTGTACCATGCACGGGGGGAAGAGGTATCGAGCATCAGGCATGTGTCTTTTTGCTAGAATAAAAGTCAGAGTGCGGTCGCGGCGCGTGAGAGCTGGAGCAAACGAGATGGAGGTGAGAGAGAGAGAGGGTGGGGGAGAGGGGAAGAGAGAGAGGGCACAACTGGATTCTCAAACGGGAACGGATAGAGGAGCCACATCCGCCTTGACGTAGGCGCGGCATCGTGCATGCACGAGCCAAGTCAGCAACAGCATTCGCGACGGGAGTTTTGCTCCCCGGAGCACAGCCGAGCCCGGAAAGAGATCGAAGCTCCTTCTTGAGTGTGCTGAAGCATCCAGGGAGAGAGCGAGAGGCCAAATGCCGAGAGATTGCGAAAGAGATGAGGCCAACGAAGGAGACGAAGCTCCCATCGTTGCATTAAATTTTCACGATATAATAAAATCGTAAGGAGAGTCATCGTAACACTGTCCGATCCGAGATTTACGACAATTTTCAACTTCTCGGATGCATCGGGGATGCCATCGACTAAACTGCTATCTCGCACGTGAATGAACGATATAGGATCAAATTACCTCCCGTACGTATAATATTCCTTTTTACCCCCTGCGGAATTTTGCATTCCATCAGCGAGCCTGCTCACCTTGTTCCATCTTACTTTTTAAAACCATTTTTCCATCCGAAGAAATTAACAGTGACGATTAAGATTTCTTTCTTCAATTTCCAGGAGAATCTGACATTCTTGTTATAAATTATTTGAGATAAAAATATTCTTTTACAGCACAGTGAAGAGGGGTTAAGATAATTTGATCAGATGTAAAAATTGTTTCGAAGATAAGCTCAAAAACGTTTCTGTATCGTCTTTTCGAACGACAATCGAACTATTTCCAGGCAACTTTTAAATATTATTCGACCCAATTAGAGACAAAAATATATAAATTTCCACAAAAGATAATACACATTAATTCCATAAATTATTATCATCAAAAATAATTTTAAAAATAATTAAAAACGTTGAATTATTTTTAAAAATAACTGAAAAATGAATTATTTGCCAAAATACTGCAGTCATTTTTTAAAATTTTTTATAAAATTTTGAGCACTATATCGCAATACGGTTAACCGTACCACTCCCTAGTCAGGGCCCGATTCTAAATTAGGTCTGCAGTATAAATAAATAATTTCCCCACCCGGGTCATAATTGAGAAAAAAATATGGACCGAGAGGGAAACGATGAACTCGAATGGAACGATCATTCGCAATTATACGTATATTCTCAATACTCCGCGCAACATATAAATAAGTCGTATAATTCTCGTACACGAAAGCATGCGTCGAGGATATATTAATGCGAGACTCCTCACGATAATAATAACAAGAAAAAAAAATACCAAAAATGAAGAAGAAGAAAAAGAAGGAATGTATGAGAATAAGCGCGAGTAGCTCTGGATCCGAGAGAAAATTAATTTTAAGTACTTGAGTCCTGTGAAATTTGATGTCGATTCACGCTGGCAATCCTTGAAGAAATAATAAAATGTAAATGAAGGAAAACAAGGAGAAAAGGGAGAAATGGCAAAAAATAATGCATATAACTCATCGAGATGATAAAAAGAGAGGAAGAGAAAGAGAGAGAGAAGAAACGTGTGCGGGGAATATCGTTCGGAACGTCGGATTTGATGGGAGGACTGGAGGATAACTGGATCAGAAGTGGAAGGCGAGCTTCTAGATTTAATATTATTTATCCGTCAGCCTAGAAACTCGAATGTCTGATCTCTCCTGCGTTCGTTATTCGCGAAAAGTCAGAAGGGCGTAACCGGTACGGGACCGCGAGGCGATGAGAGAGTACGCGTAAACTCGCGGCTCGGACGATGCACGTACCAATAAATGCATGCAACGCGCGCCACTGTATTCGAATCCAGTGGAATATTCGAGCAGCGGTCGGTGCAGCAATACGTTTCGAGATTGAAAAGAGAAAAATGAGAGAAAAAACGACGGCGAGTCGAGGGACCGGACCTTCGTGCGTGCTAATTGAATTTGATTATGCAATTATCCGCTTTCACCATCGCGTGTGTGTCTTACCGTTTCCTTCTATCTTTCTCTCTCTCTCTCTGTCTTTGTCTGGCCTGTCGTATTCACGGTATTCTCATCCTTTTTCTTATCCGACTCTCGATTACAAAAGAGAGAGAGAGAAAGGAGAAAAAACGGTCGGTAGAACGGCGAGTGTCGATGGGATAACAATAATCGGCGCGAGTTTAAAAGTCCTTCCGAACGAGAGATAAATCGAGGAGGAAATTGTACAGGGCAGGTAGTGAGCACGACCTGGGTCAACTGCTGAAGCTCTCGACCAGAAGGAAGCGTGAGCCTACCCGAACAGGTGGAGACACCTGTTATTCCTGCACCGTTTCGTCAGTCGTTCACCCGCCGGCTCCCACCCATTTTCATCCATTGCCTCTAACACTTTTCGAAAAAACAAACCAATCGACGAGTTTTTTTTTGCTTCGCGAGAAATAAAACGATTATTGCGACGTTGTCGATGAATGTGCATTCTTCGAGGTATGTTGCATCGTAACTCTCGTGTGTCTTTCGTAGGAATTGCATAAAAACTTTCATTTTGCACATATTCCGGTTGAATATGGTATTAGAATAATAGTTCAGTGAATATTAATCAATGTTCATAATCGAATTTAATAAAGGAAATGTACCAAAGAAATATACTAATAATAAATAGTAGCATAATAAACAGTAAGAAAAAAGAGACGAAGGAATATTGTATCGTGTAGTGTGATATATGTAATTAGAAATAATAGTAATATAATTATTGTGGTTTAGTATAATGATATATATGGTAATTAAAAAATTATTAAGTCATTTCTTGACGTTAATTTCGTAAAACTTAAATTCTCGCTTTTGCTAAAAAGTTGCCAATTTTTTGAGTTCTAGTTTGACTAATAATTAGCAACTTGAGCCTATTTAACAATAATTTAAAGATTTTTATTGTTTAAATAATTACATTTTAAAGAATTTAGTAAAACGTATTGAAATTACTATCTATACAATATAAACACTACCATGAATATATTTTTAAAAAAATTCACAAGAATCTCATATTTTTAAATTTGTATTCAGTGTACATTTACAAATTCTCCATAATGTTAAATTTCAGCTACTTAAAACGATTAAAAATTTGGCACACAATTTCTTCATATATGCTTAAGAAAAAAAATACAACAAATGTATCAAATTCTCATATTTAAAAAAATATCATTCATATATTCAGCGTTAAATGTGATTGAGGAAGAACGAGCCACGACAAGAGCCAACATCAATAAATGTCCTCGTAATTATGAATTTGTCATTACGAGGAGCATAATCGTGTAATTGTGTTTGTACAAAGAGGAATATTATAGCGTATCCGTAGGGAAGAAGATAGAGGCGAGAACGATAAATCCCGGGGTGCGGTGAAAAGAGGGGGGGAGAAGGTGAAAAGAAATCTATTGGCAATTTCCGGGATCGGTGGCGGGCGCGTAAGGCATAAATGCATACGCGAGAAGAGTCCGGGATCCACGCGGAGGTATGAAAGTTACAGTAATGTATAAATGGCTGGAGGTAATAGTTATAGGTTAGAGCGGATGATGCTGAGCTCCGGGGTCAACGTGTGTGTGCACGTATCTCGGTCTTTCTCCGCGCGGTGTATATCGTTTGGAGCGGCGCGGCGGTCCCCCGGGGCAAGGACGCCCACAGTTCCCTCACCTCGTTTACTCCGCGCACATCTCCCGCTCGTTCGTCGTGTCGGGCCTCTTCCTCGTGGCAACTTGTTCACGCGAGCCGGGCAAAAGTACGGATGCGTGCCCGGCGATATATAGGGAGATGCCGCCAGCAGGAAAGAGCGAGAGAGAGACATACTCAGAGATTTGCTATCAATTCGCTCCGGTGTTGAGTTTGGGACGAAAAACGCATATGCGGGAGAGACGCAACGCGAAATATACGAGTATAAATCATATGCACGCGGATAGAAACGAAACGGGTGGGAAAAAAAATGTCCGAGGAGGAGGAGGAGGCGCGCGCAGCGAGGCTAAGAAATTCGTGTACGAGATGCACCGGGGAAAATGAGAGAGGGATAACACGTTTCCTCGAAGCGTTCGCGAGGACATCGCATGCGGAGCAAATAGGCAGGTATATCGGAGGATATTGCAGCAGGAAGCGAGCCGGAGCCGAGCCTGATCAACGACATCAACATCTGCCGGGCCGCATGCCCTCCGAGCATCGGGATCACGCACGCTCTCTCTCGTGCCATGCGAACCGCCCTCCCGGCTACGTTAAACGGGCTTATTCCTAGTCACAATCCACGGCATTCCGCTTCTCTCTTTCTCTCTCTCTCTCTCTCGCACTCTTCCATTCTCGTTTTACTGCATTAGATTCTTTTAGGAGGCGAACTCGAGCTCCCGGAGTCCGCCCCGTTTCGAACACGCCGCTAATGCAAACTGCCTGTCCACCGACTCGAAAAAATTTCTTCGAGAACCTCGCTCTTTATCTCATTACTTATTTTTTCTCCGTCGAAGGAAAACGACGGAGATCTTCGGGCTCGTTTTTTTTCCTTCTGCACCCTTTTTTTCATTTTCATTTTTATTAACTTTTATTTTAGATGATCCGACAGGTGTACTCTGTCCAAATTTCAATTTGTTTGTGATCGTTTTTTTTTTTGAATTCGTGAAACACCATTTAAAGTGTCTAAACATATGGTTAAAAAAATTGAAAAAATTAAATTATGTTTATAATATAATAATGAACAGAATAAAAAAAAATCGCAGGTCGTTTCTACATATCGTCATTCATGAATAGATTCATTTTCACATTTAAAAATATATTTTTTTCATGAGAAAACATTTTTTTCTTCTTTATACGTGTGTACTGAGAGTTCCGATATAAAAGGCATTTTTGGGATGGCGTTCAGCATGGGTAATTAATACAGTTCTTGAGCATAAACGTCATTCGCGGTATGCACGAGAGTGGCGAAACGACGAAAAGATGTTGGTATTATTTTTAATGAGGACAGCGATTTGTATAGGAAATAGAGGCGAGTCCCTTTTGAGGGTCAAAGCGGCCATACTGGAGCTCCGCTTAATCACGAACAAGCTCTCCAGAGCCCGGAAACGAGTTACGCGCTGCCTCGAATTATGGCTCAAATGTAACGGCGAGTTGCTCGATTATACGAGAATTTTCCATCTTAAAAAATTTTTATTGCCTACACCAGCTGTCGCCTATCATCCACTGCAAGTTACTGCTCCAATTTCGAGCTAAATAAACAAATGACGAGCTTGTTTTTCATTGTTTACGTTGATTATATCTATACATAATAAATCTAATATTTGATTGCTGATAATTTTTTGAAATACTGATTTTATGTATATTTAAATATTTACTTAAAAATTTTATATCGAAGAAAAAAATGTTTAATTGCAGTGTTTTATCTACGAAGAAGGTTCTCTGAGAAATAATACCGAACCTTTTGGTACAGTTTTATAAAGATGTCTATTTTTTTGTCGCTCAAGGCTAAGACCGAGGTTTCCCAAGATTTTTCATTCATTCGCCGTCTCGTTGTCAAAGTTAATCGTCTCACGCCGGTTGACCAATCGGGATGAAACGAGTTACCGCCTCGCGGAGAAACAAACCGTAACGAGCGAACGAGAGAAGCAGAAAAAAATGAAGAAACAACGGGAATAGAAAAGAGATCGCGGTGCAGAGCCGATCGATCCGTTTTATCGAGAGAAAAGTGTTTTCGCATGCATAGACACGCGGAAGTGTGTGTCGATCTCGATCGAATTCGAGTGTTGGGAACGCATCAAGAACGATCCGAAGGAAGAAGAGACAGCGAAATGCGATGAATTTCTCGTCAATAGAAAAATCTCTGGAAAAGTCATTTATTGTTTTAACAATGGGAGACGAACGCTCGAAAATTCGTACTCGAACGATTATCAGCATTTTGTGCGTGAGAGGGAAAGAGATGAGGAAAGAAAATGTCGACCACAGAGTAAACGAGAGAGGAAATAAGTCTCGAGGCCATGAAATATCGATGAAAAAGAGAAGCGAAGAACGAGCTAAATTTTCTCTTGGCTCGTTCAGGTGTACACGCGGTACAAAAGGCCGAAGGCCGGAGGGAGCCTTTAAAAACATTCATTTCCTTTTTTCTCTTTGCTCCATCAATATCAGCTTCATTCCCAACGAGAACATTGAGTCGAATCATATTCTACAATGACCGTGAGATATTTTTTGATTTTTCCTAGAATTTCAATTTTCTCGTCAATACTATTTTTTCTTTCGTACAATGTAAAAAAAAAAATTTCATCGCGATATTAAAATCACATTATGTCATTATACTGGCAGAATAAGAATGTAAACGACGATAAAAAATTACAAGAAAGGAAGATCCACGTCCCTCGTTCATCATCTGTCCTATATATGTCATGCTTTTATAAGCCCTTTTTTGAACGTGATTAACATTTAAACTTTTTAATTTGAACACGATATTATTGAACTCGACTGTACCGAGATAAGTACCTTGAATAAAAATAATATAAAATCGGTATTTAATCACGAATGTAGAAAGAGTCGATATATACGATGACAGAAATGAATGAGAAAGAAATAAAGCAGAAATAATGTACGTGTGTTTGTGCGAAAGGTGGAGATTTCTCGTATTTCTCGTAACATATCTCATGCACCTGTTTCCTCGAAGATAAAAGAGGGAGATCGAGAGGAAACGGGGGAAGTTAGAGTCGGGTCGCGGTATGAGTTGCGCGCGAAAGTTTGTCGAAGACTCGATAATGCGATCCTCTACGCGCGGAGAGACATAAGGAGGCAAAAGGAGGCGGCATCGAGTCATTTCTCGCGAGGAAGCAGGAGAACGAAGAACAACGATGAGAGAAAGAGACGGGGAGAGCGGAGCGCGCGCGCGCGAAGTACGGACAATCGGGCGTTTCATCTCCTATCCCGCTTATTCCATTATCGACGATTTCGCCTTCCACCCTTCTACTGCTTGAGTATTCCATATAAATATACGTACCGTGCACCTCCGCTCGTACGTAAATAAATATAAAGAGCTTGAGCACGAATAAAGTGGCCAAATAATAAAATTTATACGCCTGCGTGTTATAAAATCGTAAAGAGGTGTATCTATAAATTAACATTTTTTTAGAAAAAGCAGCATCCGTTGCATACCTTATGATAATGACGAAAATAATAACAGATTTTTGGAATTGCTTTTAAAAATTGGAAAAAGTTTTTGGATTTTCATTTCAAACTGATTTTTGGATATTTTTTGAATTTTTCAATATTAATTCTTAAATTACGCTCCAAATAAGTAGCATTTTCGTTATCTACGGGAAATTTCCGATCGAATAGGCGCTTAAAATCGAAAAAAAAAATTTCAAAAAATTTGGTGAGTCACACTGGGTCTCTCGGACCCATGAGAATTTCAATTAGCAATATCTTTCCGTTTTCTTGACGAAATGAACTTTATAAAGTGTGATTTTTAAAGATTTTTGCAAAACGAAGCGAATGGCGTTGGAA
>JAPYYW010002972.1:0-17202 GCA_030522545.1 Cremastinae sp. A BG-2022a
GAAATTTCCTGTAGATAACGAAAATGTTAATTATTCGGAGCGCAATCCCAGAATTCATTCTAAACAATCCAAAAAAACCGGATTTTGGATAAGTGTTCTCATTGCCGCAAGGGCGCGAAGCGCCCGAGCCACTATAATCTGCTAGTATATACATAAATATGAATGAACAACAGCATATACTTGGCCATTTTTCTATTTTGGATTCCAGTTCTTTTTTCAACAAATTTTTTACGAAAGTATTTATTTTCACTTATATTAGAAAAAACTCAATTTTGATGACCAACATTTTTGCTCCTTTCATCGGTAATGTTACTGCAAATTTAGTTTTCGAAGAAACTAGACGAACACTCAATATTGTAAAAAAAATCCAATAGCAACAATTTTTTCTTTACGATCGTAAATACCTTCTTAACTGAATTTTCTTATCCGTATGTACACTAATAATAAATATAAAATATTACTAAAGTTCCAGATATGTAGCACTTTTTTAATGCATGAATTAGAAGTTTACTTAATAGTATGGAATATCAATAGAGTATGGAATTAAAAGGACTCATAATAGGGTGCAAAGTTTACCTCGTAAGTAGCATTTAGCATTTATTTGGCTTCATCGAGTAAGAATAAATGAGGGTTGAATGTCATAAGTTTAAGGTTAAGATGCGCTCGATTAAACGTCTATTTTTCAATCAGATCGTTATTATTGTTGTCTAATGGGCCAAAAAACTATGCTTTAATTTAATTTCCATCATCCAGAACAGGGTACACTTTTTTTAGAGATTGAAATGAACGTTATGTCGTCTGGTTATCCTTGCTGACGCACATGCTTCTTTCATTTCAATCTATTTATACTCCTGCGGTAACATTTAATATCATCCAATATATAGGTGTACATCTCAACATTTCGATTTGGTCTATTTACTTCCTAGCAATTCAAGTCAAGCATATCGGGTCCGCGCTTCATAGTTTTATGCAACAATGCTAATATCAAAATAAAAATGTAGACAAATTTAATATAAAAGTACTTCTACCAGCTGATGCTTACAGAATAAAAATTTGTATGCCTTTGTATCGTTGAAGAATTTTTATTTGTAGTTTGGAAAATAACGAGATATTGCATGATTTGCCTTTGAAATCGTTTTTCGTTTAGTTGTTTGCAAAAACTGGCATTCGATTCTATTTGAAACTATTTTTATAGTTCTAAATTTGAAAAAAAGCGATCTTTGAAAAGAAACGAACAGGAGAGCTCAATAACATGAATTGATCGGAAGCCTACAAGGTGATATGAGAGAAGCCGTGTGGGGAGTTACGTTTCTTGATGCTCATCGAATCCCTCTAGCTCTTTCTGATTCTCTCTCTTTCTCTTTTTTTTCTTGGTCTCTCTACCAAGAAAATCACTACAAGCATCCTATTTTAATTGACAGTCTTGAAAAATAAATCTATATACAGTCAAACCTGGATGAGTGAGAAAACTATAAGTGAAAGTAATTGCCAGATCCCGTCATTTAACCTCTTTAAAACTTCTATAAGTGAGGAATAGAAAACCCTATCAAAGAAAGTCATTTTTCCCTCGTGGATAGATCACCGATCACCGATATAGATCACCGATCGCTGAATACAATCAGCCAAGCTTGGCGGTAAAACGTTAGCGTGGTATCGACTATTGTGAGGCTATGTCGCCCAAGCATTTTGGGTCAGCATTAGGTAGCAACTCTCATGCTGCCTCTACACGTTGGGCCAACTAAGGTCAATAACAATCATTTCGAGGGCTAGTTGGCTTATGTTGGCGTAAGTTGGCCAAATGCTAGTCGTTCTTCCCAAATCATGTACGTAATCGAATTTTATAGGTTCTAATGTTCTAAGGACATTGGCCTTAAGGTAGTTCTCCAACCAAACGAAAGTCTGCAGAAAATTTTTATACTGAGTATGTAAGTAAATTGAGTAGTTTCTAATTTATTAGAAAAAAAATCGAGGGGGGTCGCCGATGTTATTTTCGAGAAAAATTGAATTGAAAATGTGCTTTTTAACACGCAAACATGGCCTACGATAGTAATTAGACAAATATATTAAAAGATTGCATAGTTGTTAAAAAAATGATGACAATTACTTATATAATAAATTTTCTAAGTTAAATTATAAAAGGTTTTAATATAACGGTAATATATCTTAATAAATTCGGCAAGTATATATATTTTTTAAAGTATGTTAATAATTATTAATAATTATTTTTAAGATTATTTATAATATTATAGATACTTTTATTTTGACACAGAAGCATGAAATCGTACCAAAAAATTTTTTTAACGAGTTACAAAAAGTAAAGTAATAAACGGATTTTAAATTATTTCTGAAATATCGCTGTTTAATACTGACAATGAGATAGTTGGCAATGGAAATCAACCAAATATTCTTTGGCAAACGAATAACCTCCACTTTCCGGTTGAAGGGTACAATGAATTATTATCATTCAGATCCTTTGTTTCTTCTTAAGGTCAAAAAGTTGAAAGACGCTGATTCATCTTTTGTACGTTCACAAAAGTGATTAGATATACAGAGAGAAATCGATTGTTACCAAGGGCCATCCTATTGGATCATTTCAAAACTTCGTGCAACGCTATCACGCGGACACATCAGGGCACAACCATTTATATCTATACCAAAATATTAAGTACTTTCTACGTCAACATTTTTTCATCACGAAGGACACCTTCCTCTTCTAATATGAGAACAATCATTGTCCAAAAGAACAATTTATCCGTACTTTTATTTTAAAAGTTCTTAGCGTGATGGATCTAACTCCAGGACAGCTTTAATTTTCCCTGAATTTTTTTCCTAATATCTTTCAAATTAAAATTACATGAATCTCAGTGTTATTTTAGCATTTAAGTGTGTAAAGATTGCTTTTTACATTTTTATTACGTGCATTCTTATGAGAGTATTATCATGCAAAATGCTAAATAGCAAAGTTTCGTGTAGAAAATCATTTATGTAAGAAAATACCAATTAAAAATTTGAGCATGACTTCTATCAAGTTATCCATTTACTTCTCGGGATAAATCTTATATGTTTCGGTAGCGGACAGTAACTAATGTAAGTGATCCTTCATGCATGATCCGAGATCAACTCATTAGCCATTGAAAATTTAAACCAAGAATAAACTCTTTATTCTCAGTAATGATTAACTTTGAAAAAATGTATTTCTTTTGTTTAAAAAAAGGATTTCTTTTGGTTTAAAAAAATGTATTTTATAATTTAAAAATATCTATTGAATCGGATAAACTACACTTGTTCAAAAAATGTATACGTTCGGCTTCATAATGTTGCCAAGAATATACAGTATACAGGTTACATTATACTACTGTATTATAGTATACAATATGAAAGTACATATGCTGTCTGAGTATAAAATACAAAACGCTTATAGAATTTATAATACACATCATGTCAAACAACCATACAGGTTTATTTTTTATAAACTACTAGTGGCATTGCAGTCAATAGCACATTTTTTCGAGCTATATATTTTCACAAATTAATATTAACAACGAACTTAACATATGCCCTATATGTACTTTCATAGCGTATACTAAAACAGTATAATACAACTCATACACTTTTGGCATCGTTATGAATATGAATTTCTAAATTTTTTTGAACAAGTGTAGATTATTCACTTCGATTGATATTAAAACAATATCAAAATATTTAAAATAACTGTTGGTAAATAGCATCCTTAAACTGTTGGTAAATAGCATCCTGTGATATATGTGCGAAAAGTCAACGAATGCCAAATGGCATGAAGTTATGAGTATGAGTCAAAAGTGGATTGATACTAGCATGTTTATGACAATTGGAACACGAGCTGAAGGGGCACTTTATGCCATTTTCTGCCACTATAATCTGGTACTTTAAAATAAAGTAGCCTATGTTCAAATCCACGTTGTAGGCTGTCTCTATATGTAAAATTTCTTTCAAATCCATCCAATCGTTTTTGCGTGATTGAGCAACGAACATCCAACAAACAAACATTCACATTTATATATTAGTAAGATAAATCGCGCAATTAATGAAAAATTGTGTGTATATGAATGTAGATTATAAAATTCATAAGTTAGTCATGTCTGCATATATTTATCGAATTCATGAATCGAGAAAATTATACAGTTTTTACGGTTATTCAATTAAGATTTAATTAAATAATTGCCTAAAGTTGTGAAAATAATCTGAAGTAAAAATTTAAAAAAAATTATAAAATGCCAATGATTGTAGTAAACAACCTCATCAGAGAACACATACCAACAGAAATTTTTATTTCTGTTACGTGTAGTTTAACACGCTATATTTTTTCCGTAGTCTGAGTTATCATCGGCATCGCCCTCTGACGGAAGTACTTTGGGAATGCTTTTCTCTGGCTGAGTAGATGGCCTATTGATCGAAATTCTGGAACTGTGGGACGTAGCCGCGCATGCCGCATACGTACTTTTACCTACACCCATACCTGCTCCAAAACGTCTCAATCTCTACACTCTCATCCTTTCATTTTTACCTTTATTATTATGCTCAACTTTTATTAATTATATTAATAATTTACAGATTTTTTTCAATGTTTTCATTAATTTCATCGATTGTTTCAGTATTTCAATATTCACTTAAAAATGTCAAATAATAGAATAGTCATATTTTTCAAAAGTAAAAAAAAATACGCCAAGTAATGAAAGTTTGATTATATTTTTGTTTTAAAAAATGTATTTATTTCGCTTTGTAAAAATGTATTTTATTCATTTGAAATAACAATTAAATCGAATAAACTATACTTGTTCAAAAAAGATTATAAATTCAGCTCCGTAACATCGCCAAATGTGTATAAGTTTCAACGTGCTGTACTAGTAAAAAGATCAAAAGTACTCTATTTGCTGCGAAAACTTGGTGTACCTGACTCATTTTTATCAGTGGGAAGAAGTACTATATCAATATTGGGTTCTATATTAACTAATTTTTTACTTGAACAATTTACAGACGGTACGTTTTGTGTGTGATATCTACTATTTAAATTTTTTCTAAGATTAAGCATAAAAAACGCTAACGCAAGTAGATATTACTTATTTTCAATTTACAAATGTTGGACGTAATGAAGTAATTACAAAGTGAATAAACCGATACAGTCAACACGTAAAAAAATTATAGCCTGTATGACAACTTTAAGGAATATATTTTCGAGGAAAAATTATAAATTATTAAAATTGTAAAAAAGTGTTCTATTGTTTTTTTATTGCAAAAATCTAATGACTATTAAAACCTCATTTTATGTTTAACATGAAATTTTGGGGCACATTTTTTCGATAAAACTAATAATAATTCCGCTCTAAAATTGAAAAATCGACCGAATTAATGGAAAATTTAACTTTGACCTTGAATAACTTTTGAATGAGTGACTAATCGAAAAATGTCAAGAAACCTTTTTTGTAGAGCGTTAAATTCTCTACAAAAATATGCTAGGATTTATTTGTCTAACGTATCATTAGGTACTTACAAAAATCTGACGGAGAAACCGTAACCATTCCCATGTTAATCTTATGGAAAATCGAAAAGTGCGATACACGCCCTTTTAATATTAATATAAAGAGCTCAAATTTATACAGACAAACGTTTTATGTATAAATAAAACTTTTAAACCTGGCTTCGCGAAAAAAGAAATTTTTTTTTGTTTAATCATCCCAATTCATACAATGTATAATGTCTTCATCCACTAATAAAAATGAGCCATGCACACCAAGTTTTTACAGTAACATAGATTACTTTCGTACTTTTTACTATATAGTGCAGCATATTTTGAAACTCATACTCTCTTGGCAATGTTACGGAGCTGAATTTCTAAACTTTTTTTAACAAGTGTAGTTTATTCCATTCTATTGTTATTTTTAATTAATAAAATACATTTTTAGAGCAAAAAAATACAATTTCTGACAAAAAAGAAATACATTTTTTTAAACAAAAAATACAAACAAACTTTTATTACTTGGCGTACTTTTTTACTTATGAAAAAAGTTTTTTAAGAGCGATTTCATTAATTTATGTTGCATAAATTTAGTGTCTATGACTAATTTTTTTCTCGCTTCTGCCACCTGATTACAAGGTCGAAAAATAGTCAAAATAATGATTAATGAGTTACATGAATTTGAGAGGCGAAAAAATGCACATTTCTGCGATTTTTTTAAAATAATAAATATTTTACTTTATTTAGACATTTGCGCATATTTAAAATGAATATTTAAACAGTATTTTTTGAAATATTTGTTTAAAAGTATTGAAAGCTAAGAACTAACTTTTGACGACTTCTTGAACAAATTATTCATCCGGTGGACTCGATAACTTCTGATAATATTGTCAGAATAAAAATAAAAAACAAAATTTTTTTTGTTAGCGAGTGAATACAACTCGTAATTAAACGATTTTTTTTTGTAAATCACAACTTATTTAACGAAGTAACACGGATGAAAATTTGATAGTAAATCGTGTTTTTCTTAAAAAAACTCTAGTAAAAATTCAAATTTCGATGTTGAATAAAATTCTTTGTTCAATCACGCGTAGTATTCGCATACTAATAGAAAATTTTTTCTCTATGATAATATTATCAGGAGTAATCGTGTTCGCCAAAAAGATATTTTTTTCGAGAAGCCTCTGAAAGTTAAGTCTCGACTGAATTTTCAATATTTTTAAGGGGAAATTTCGTTAATACTATTTAAATGTTACTTTCAATATGCGCAAATGTCTAAATAAAATAAAACATTGTATTAAAATAAAATTAGTGAAAATTTGCATTTTTTTACCTATAAAAATTCATAACAAATAAGAAAAAAACTTACCCGTACTATCCACAATGTAATTATCCTTATAATCAGGCTTTACCTCGTAAATACAATAGTAGCTTCATACACACATGAACAATCTCTATGCTAAAAAAAGTTTGTTTGAGTCAACTAAACTGGTGGACATGGAGAGCTATTTAGTTAATTTAACATAATCATTCTTTACTTCAACCTAATATTTGCTTTTGTGTCAAAAAGAAAAAGCATAGAAACAAAAATTTAATTAAATTAAACAAATATTATATCATAGTGACAAATATTTGCTTCGCCTACCGTGTCCATTGGTTCAGTTGAATCAAACTAATTTTTTTTTCAATTTTAAGGTTGAATGTCTGTCACTTTGACGTTTATTGTCAATTTTTTTAAGCTAGCGTGAACGGTGATGAGAATCGTATACCCCCACTCCTATCACAGAGGGACATTTGTGATACAGATATTTGTTTAAAAAAAGCGGAAAAAATGCAATTTTATAGCATCCCAAATTACGAGATTTCGAAAACGATAAATGGATTGAAATGAAATCAACGCCATTGGAAAGATAAAAATCGATTCAGTTGAAGAATGCTTACAGATTAGTGATTAAATAAACAATTTTATCGGTATTCTCAATTAGCGAAAAATCTGACAAAAACTCAATCTTACTATTAATCGACACGATCGTCTTGACGCCTTGATGTTTCTGATCTTACTTCTTTCATCATTTAGCGTCAAGACACTACCGTGTCTCTTGATAATGTACAGTTATATAAAAAGATGCTTCTAAATTCTTTTAAGCTAAATTTTTTTTAATTAAAAAAAATTTTTTTAATTAAAAAAAATTGTAATAAGATTATGCATTCGATAACCGGTGCAGTTAAGATATTATGAACACTTTAAAATTTTCGTATGGTGCTTGATTATAATTCACATAAATGCATCAAAGCCAAATGTGAAATATATTTATTAAAAGGAAACGAAAATTTTGGCATAATAAACTGTATAACTGTACGACAAGGAAAGCTGGAGATATGAATAACGGTCCCTAATTGAAATTCAGCGCATGGATGTAAAGCGCAAACGTTGAACCATAAGAAGATACGAGACACATATCCGGTAATAATCGCGCCTACAGAATACTCAATGTCTCAGAAATAATTTTTTTACGTGGATTCTCGTGCAGTATGTGTCTATCTGCATAAATTGATGACACACACAATGAGAAAGTACGTATACATGTTGTTTCATCGATTTTGTGCAATTGATTATTCTTTTACGATATTGTTCATCGTCATCTCAACTATTCTTAAATAGAGACGACCAACGCTAGATTTATTCTAAAAGCCTTAGGCTTGTCATTAAATAAGTTCATTCGTCTAAATTTTGCTCGAACCGGTGAAGGTGGTATAGCCATTCACTCGTCTCGTACATTGTTTTTAGTATTTCTATGCAGAGCTTTTGTCGATAAAGCAAGCAGCACGACAGGATAGTTGAATAACAAAGAACAGAAAGCGTGAGAGAGAAAAAAAGTAAATGTGGCATTTTTTATGTTGTACCTTTTCTTCTATAGTATACAAGAAAAGCATTATCTTGCGCTGTTTCATTCACAGCGTGGAAAGGTTCTTCGAGTTAAGTATACTTGTTTGATTTTGCAATGCTCTTTAAATATAGAAGGGCGACGAGGAACGTTTTCTCGCATTCGCCCGCTAACCTTTGAAGAATGCAACGGAGCAACCAGGCGAAATTTTGGATCCTTTATTCTCGAGAGCGAACACTCTTGGAAGCTCGCTAAATTTAAGCGAGACCGTAGCAGATGAGTCAAAGCATGAGAGGACGATTCGCGTACAAGTGCAATGTCGACGAAGACACGACAAAACGAAGAAGACTCGCCGGCCTAAAAATATCCTGGATGTCGGAGAGACTTTACACCCAGAATTATGGAAATATTAAAAATTTCCTATCCTGTTGTACGCTATATTTATTTCATACATAATGTACATAGTCGTTGGGGTGGAGTCGTAAGATTTGAACTCTTTTACGATTGATTAATAGTTGTGATAAGCCGCGGCTTCATTACCGTTCACTTATCACTTTTTCAAAATTCATTCGTGACCGTAAAGTCGAATGCATATATAATTATAGGTAAAAAGTGCATAAGTATACGCTGTCACTGTCAACTTTAACACGGAACGAGCGAGAGGTTGTTTTAAGCAGCGAGTCAGCAAAATATAAAATCAATAGCAACTATTTAGTATTGAAATTAAGGGAGTAGACAACTCTGGAAATTATGAAAAATCTTTTTTTTTCTTTTTAATGGTCCCCGAGGACCTCAAAAATGATGTCCGAAAAAATTTCGCAGTAAGATTCGAAATCTTTTACGAAGAATTAATAGTTGTGATAAGCCGCGGCTTCATTACCGTTCACTTATCACTTTTTCAAAAATCATTCGTGACCGTAAAGTCGAATGCATATATAATTATAGGTAAAAAGTACATAAGCACGCTGTCACTGTCAACTTCAACACGGAACGAGCTTGAGGTTGTTTTAAGCAACGAGCCAGCAAAATATAAAATCAATAGCAACCATTTAGTATTGAAATTAAGGGAGTATAGGCAATTCTGTAAATTTCGAAAAATCGTTTTTTTTTCTTTTTAATGATCCCCCAGGATCTCAAAAATGATGTCCCAAAAGATTACGCAGTAAAATTCGAACTCTTGTACGATTGATTAGTAGTTGTGATAATCCGCGGCTTCATTACCGTTCACTGATCACTTTTTCAAAATTTATTCGTGACCTTAAAGTCGAATGCATATATAATTATAGGTAAAAAGTGCATAATAAGCACGCTGTCACTGTCAACTTTAACACGGAACGAGCGAGAGGTTGTTTTAAGCAACGAGCCAGCAAAATATAAAATCAATAGCAACTATTTAGTATTGAAATTAAGGGAGTAGACAACTCTGGAAATTTTGAAAAATCTTTTTTTTTCTTTTTAATGATCCCCAGGACCTCAAAAATGATGTCCCAAAAGATTACGCAGTAAAATTCTATAAGTACTCGTTTTTTTAATTTTAATACAAAGTAGCCTGGTTTGCAGCTAGTCTAAAAACTTCAAACGCGTTTATCTTAAAACTGTATTTTTTAAGTTGGCTAAAAACATAACTCAGACAATTTCCTACCGATTCACTTGAAATTTAGAAAATGTATTGAAAAATACATTATCTATGAAAGTACATAGGGTTTTTTTATATTGCACAGTTCATTTGGTATTAGCAATTATCTGACGTTTTTTAAGGCAAATTTTTCACTTTTCACCTCAGAAGTGCGCCATTTTGCCACAAATCAATATATCGAAAAAAACCCTACGCACTTCAATAGCTATTATCGTATATAATCGAAAAAAACGTCGGTTCATTATAATTAAAAAATAACAGGAACTGTTTGTCCGACCGTGGATCCTGGAAACACGGAGACGTCATATCAAAAACGCTGCACAGCCGCCATTTTGAGATTAATCGCTTCCAAAAAAATAATCTATACAGTCACTGATGTATATAATAAATACCCTTTTTTTAAATCTCGATCTATTTTGTAGTATTTCTGAAAAAAAAAATCCGCAAAAAACCTACTTTTTCAGTCTACAGAGTGGCCTACCCCCTTAATAATGTAAATTATAATGGAGAGGGGAGAATAGAGAAAAGGATGAAAAACGACAAAAAATTGACCTTTGGCGAGACGGTTCAGTATGAGATCTTTGTGTTGTGCAGTGTGCGGCTCTGGAAGCACAACGAGGAGGTAACATCCACTGAGGGGCGAGGGAGGAGGATGCGGCTGGTGATGAGATCCCGGTGAGGGTGCTATGCCGGTCGACGGTGTTACCGGGGTCAAGTTATCATCCGTCGGCGTCCGAGATGCTGTACCTCCTCCCCCATCGCCGCTTGGATCCGTCGTGCTCATCTCTGCGAACAATAATCGGAGAAACGTCAATTCTGTTCCATATATTACTCCAATAAATTGCATACAATTTTTTGGAGAAACTGCGCTTGCGATTCTTTGTTCGATTCACTCTTAATTAATACGTAACTTCACTCGATAGAAATTTTTTTTTTCTTTACCCAATTTCGAATTTATTGATTCACTGTTTTAACAGATAGTCTGTGCTCTTCGCGACAAAAATTAAAGAGGCGGCGATTGTAACGAACGAAATAAAAAATGATGGGGGTGCTCAAAGTCCCGATCGTTTCTTCAGTTTTTAATTTCAATGGGACCAATAAAATTTCTTTTTCAAAAAATAAGTAAAATATTCGTTGAAATAAAATGATGTAATTTCCGTGACGCAGTGTTGCACCAGAGTGCACTAAATTGGAGTCGGTTAGCCTCGTGGCTGATAATCGGCACGAGCTTCTGTAAAAGCGAGTCTGCAAAATAATTTCGTTTCCGCAATTTGACCGTTGATCGATCGTTCATTCGCCTTTCGTACGTAATGCCGAATAGTTACAAATCAATATAAACCGAGTGATCACTGATTCTTGGAGAATATCGCTTGTGGAGTAAATGAGTGATTCAGCCCGGCGAAGCCTATTGCGCAGAATCTAAGGGCCAACTGAGACTTGCTTCGCATCATCCGCTGCAAGAGCTCTGTGCTGCCTATTGGAAACGAGTTTGCGCAGGATTGATCCAACGCAGCGATACGCTGCGTAGCGAGCTTTCACCCTCTCTTCATTATTTTTTCTTCTGTACATTTTTTTTTTCAAAAAATCCGCAATACAAATTTTTCGTGACTCAAGACTTTTTTTTATCGTTTCATGAAAAAAGTTATCTGGTATTTCATCAACTTCTAAGAATCAATTTGTTCATCTATTAAAAAAATTGATGACGCAAAAAGTGATGTGAAAAGTTGTATTTTAATCATGAAAATAGTTTCAGAGAATACTTAACATTAAAAATGAGAAAATTGGGTTAAAAAAATGTATGACGAATGGTAGGATGGAAGAAGATATCAAATGCCACGAGCGAAATTAGGAAGGACAATAAGGATCAGTCAGAGTCTCTCCCCTTGTCACAAAACCTTCCATTACTACTGCAAACCGACCACCTAGTAACAACCCCCACAAGCCTAACCTCTCTCCTGGCCAATAGAATGTTCACGCAACGCGCTTCTCGCCCTCTCAGTTATATTTTTCATACCACTCGACGAAAAGACACACTTTCCTGACTGCAGGAAAGAGGGTGCGGCTGGCAACCGGTCCCGCTCACCGTAATCATATTTCAATGAACCAACTAAATTATTAACCAGTAATACTCACTAAATTATTCGTCGCTCGTTCCAGGGTGTTTTTTTTTAAAGATTTTTCCTTCGTTTTCCCGTTGGACTGTCCTTGAAAGGCTGCGCGCGAGGAGTTAAAATCCCAAGTCTCCCTCTCCTTCTCTCTTCCACTGATAGATATATGTTTTTTTTTGACTGCTTTGCAGAAGGTTTTTTAGTCAGACGATGAAGAAAAAAATTTCGCGTGTTACGAATGTCTAAGCGCGAAAACAGCTCGCGGCGACAATGCTCTCTCGTCGGGAGCTGCCGGCTCTCTGGCGAACCCGGGCTTTGCGGCCTCCTCAAGCACGGGTGGGTATCCCCTCCTCTCTGATTGGCGCACTCTTACCCCTGCAATGTATACGCTACGTTTCGATTGGCCAGAAGAGCCGAATCCTTGGCCGCGTCGTGTTATATCCCGGTGTTCTCGTCTTCACGGTGAATTACCGATTTTTAAACGTAAAAAAATTTTTTTTGATCCTTACTCTATATAATGCTTTGAAAAAAATTTGCTCTTTGCTTTTCTTCTCTAATTAATCCTCGCTATGCCATTCAAAGACCCGATCTATCCACTTACCTATTTTAATAGGTTTTCTGATATATGTCTAACCAATACCGTCTTTTTTCACTTGGTGAGATTTTTATATAGAAAAACACGCGATCGACTAGTAGTCTCTCGTCTCGAGGCGTATACATCTTTTTTTCGTTGAATTTGAATATGTGTGAAATCACCAAAGTCTGTTTTTATACGATCTATGAAAAATAAAGAGCTTTTAACATGGTATAATTTTGAATTGTGCGTGAACTCGCTACACTCAGATTGGCGACCAAAGCACTCTTGCGACTGGCGCAGCACTTTACGGCATCCGTATTGACCGGCCAAGATTACTAACGTGACCGAAAACATCAAAGTTTTATCAAATTCGAGCCATTGTACTTCTAAAAAAATATTTCCGTGAGAGAGAGAGAGACAGAGACAGAAATGTACTCTATTGTAAAATTATAAATCAAGATTCAAACGCCCCATTCCTTATTTTCCCGAGTGCATTCTGCGCGCTCATTTTTCACGCTACGGCGATAATTAGTCTCAAAATTTATTGAGCTCCCTATCCTTTAGACTTAATTAACAACGAAAAATTCGAGAATTATGCTTGTTCGTGTGTATGCAGACTTCGTTTTATTTCTCAATTGATCGTATCATGTTAGATATCCCCATAAGATAAAACTGTCAAGAATTATTTTGGTCATTGCGGTAAAACGTTTTCGGCAAGGAATTTTTGCGGAAAATCAGCTGAGTTCCCATGACTGTAACACAACGGGAGTATATCGTAAGTGACTGCGGTATTCGGCGAGTCAGATCGATGAGACGTGCCGTCGTCTTGGCGCCTGGTGAACACCCAACTACATCTTGTGGCTAGCTTTTTCTTATCCTTCATCCTATTTCCTTATCTAGCCCTGCAAAATGACTTTTTCTTCGAATCAAACATAATATAATTCTTCAGCAGTGCGCTCCTCATTATAAACTATCGATTTCTACACATTTTCAGTCGTTCCTGAAATATATATCCTAATGTCAATTTCCGTTCGATTTTTCGATTACTTTTTTGTATATTTATTTTTTAATACACAAAGTGTGTATAAGAAATTATAGATGTTCTCTAATAAAGACGATGCTCGAGGAGGTCCTGGAGCTATAGTTATAGTTTCAAATGGCTGGTGGGGGTGGGGGGAGGTTATCAGGGGGTTATGTAAGTTTCAGGATCGAAAAAGGCTTTTTTCCACTATTTTTTTTAAATATAATAAATATTTTATTTTATTTAGACAGTAGCGCACATGAGAAAGTAACATTTAAACAGGATTTTCTGAGATTTCTGGTAAAAAATATTGAAAATTCATCTGTGGAAAACGAACTTCCAAAAACTCCTCGAAAATGCACCCTTTAGGTGGACATAATTATACCTGATTATACTGTTGGAAATAAGAAAATGAAATATTTTCAGATACCAGATGAGTTCAGCCCCTGATTGAATAAAGGATTTTTATTCTTTAATCACAACATATTTTACAACGTAAATCGTGATCAAAATTTCATGAAAAATGGTTCATTTAAAAAAAAAACTCAAATAATTCAAATTTTGGTTTTAAAAAATTCTTCGTTCAATCTCGAACTGTACTCATTTACATATAGAAATTTTTTTTACTTCCAAGAATATTATCAGGAATTATCACTTCCAGCGGAAGGATACTTTTTTCCAAAAATTAAGTCTCAACCACTGAATTTATAATATTTTAAAATAAAAAATTGCAGAAAATGATCTTGAAATGTCA
This sequence comes from Cremastinae sp. A BG-2022a, assembly GCA_030522545.1. NCBI lineage: Eukaryota > Metazoa > Arthropoda > Insecta > Hymenoptera > Ichneumonidae > Cremastinae sp. A BG-2022a. The sequence continues at coordinate 14,473 of JAPYYW010002972.1, forward strand.
TTTTTTAATATGAAAAAATGGTAAAATAAAATAAAATATTTGTTATAATAAAAAAAATTAGTGAACATGCGCCTTATTTTTTGTTTCTGAAACCCACGTAAACCCTTGAAGTAGTTGTCGAATAAATGTAAGTAAACTTTCTTAAAAATTGAAATAATCTTTTTTCATGTTATGCGCATGTGTCGTGACAACTTTTTCCGCAATCTCCGTTATCCAAATAAAGACGTGGTCAATTTTTATAAATTATTTGGGCGCCAGTCGAGAATTTCTAAGTTCTCGACGAATTTATTCGATAATTATTATTGACCGTCGTTTTAATGTTTGGTCGAGCTAGCAAACAGTCATGTTTTGAGGTAGAGGGGTCAGGCCTCCTAAAGAAAGATCGATATTTCTTATATTAAATATTTTTGGGGAAAACAACGGAGAAATTAAACAATTCGAGAACGAAGATTAATTCAGGATAAAAAAAGGTATTTATTCAATTTCAGCCGAACTCACGAAAGATAACAACGACGACATACAAAATTCATAAAATTAAATTCCCGCAAAATATTTGTTAACAATCAGTCATCATTCGTCAAATACAATTTTAGGTCAAAAATCTTCTCTCTTATCGAACAATTTTCTCTCGGAATATTATCTCAATTCGCGTGATAACAAATTCTTAGTTGAAAAAAATAATTTCTTTTATTAAATGTTTTAAATGTTTAGTTATGCGATCTTTAAAATTACAATAATCATTTACATAAGTTCTCGAGTTCAAATTACTTAACCGGCGAATATTTTATAACACAGTAATTTTTATCTATGAAGATTTCTGGAGAACACGGAATCACGATAATCTTACATAATCTTAGTATACTATACGGAAAAACCGTTACCGCGTAATCCAGCTCAAATTTGGTATACTTTCAATTTGTATGTCCATACACCTCTCTACAAAATTTCAAACCGATACTCTCATACGTTTACGAGATATTTATTGGCGAAAATCACAATTTTCTGTACCATCCCATAAGAATACGTGTTAAATATTGCCATCTTTAATTCTAAATATCTTGATTTCCTATGAGTGAAACTTATTGAAATTTTGAACAGCACTATATAATACATCGAAAAAGCTTCCCTCAGATTTTTAAAAAGATTATACGTTTATTTTTTCACGATTTTCATGTGTACGTAGTAAGTATAAGTCACCTTGGATGACCTTGAATGTTAAGTATATTATTCCTGAAACAATTTGTAACAACTTTTCTCAATAAACTAATGGTGATGTGAAACACCCAATTTTGAGTGAATTTTCGGACAAATCCCACGCTCATATTTTTCAAACAAATTACGTGAAATTTGAATATGTTATGCAGTGTACGCTGTACTAGGGCGTGACACTCTTGGAATTTCAAAAAAATATTTAAAAAAAAACCAAAGTAAAAAAAAAATTTTTTCGTTTTTTGGAAATTTCAAGAACGTTATGTATTAGTTTAGTGTACTATGCATAACATATTCAAATTTCACTTAAGGTAATTCTCTTGGTAATGTCAAATCAAAAATATTCATCTCGGTTTTTCTGACGAATTGAAATTCGTATGGGTCTCCAGGACCCAGTGTGACCCCTATGGAAAGTGAATTTTTCAATTTTCATTTGAATTTCATTTTCGTTTTCTACGGAAAATTTCCAATCGAATATGCCCTTGAAATCGAACAAAAAATTTTTGAATTTTTGCAAATTTGAGAAGTACCCTTTGCATTTTTTTCAATAATTTTCAAACTTCTCGTAACTTTTGAACAGATTGATGAATCAACATAATTCTTGCGCAATTCTCTTCGTTTTGTGGTAATCTTTAAAAATCATCCTCAATAACGCTAATTTCATCAAGAGGAAGAAAATATATCGCGTATTGAAATTTTTATGAGTCTCCGAGTCCCAGTGTGACCTCTACGAAAACTGAATTTTTCAGGTTTTTTCAATTTTTCAAAATAATTCCTGGATTGTGACCTGAATAATGTCATTTTCGTTATCTACGGGAAAATTTCGATCAATAATAGACTCATAAAATCGACAAAAAAAATGTTTAATTTTACGAATTTTGCGAGTGCAAAGGAGGTATTTTTGCTCGTTTTAAAGTAGTTCTAACACAAAATCATAATAATAAGATTTCGTCGAATATTTGTGCAAAACTTTTTTATATGATCTTGCATACGTCTATCAAATTTTAAAAGGTTTCACCGTGTAGATATCGAGATATTTATTGTTAAAAATCATGATTTTCAGAGCTCTGCCATAAGAGCACGTGTTAAATATCGCAATTTTTAACTCTAAATATCTTGACTTCTGGACGGTAAAGCTTGTTGAAATTTTGCACCATTTTTTATGGTACTTTAAAGAAGGTTTCCTCAGTTTTTAATAAAAATCTCATTACTTTATTATTCATGATTTTCATAGGCATATAACAAGCACAGATCACCTTGGATGACCTTGAATTTTGAGTATGCTGTTCTTGAAGCGATTTGCAACAACTTTTCTTAATAAACTTAAGCTCAAAAATCATATGGTACAGAGATAAATTAAGAAACAAATTTTTAAGTTGACTGTAGTTGTACTACCTTAAGGTAGTACAACCTTAAGGTAGTACCTTAAGGTAGGAGTCGCGTAAAATCGTTTGAGACAGAATTTCTTAAAAATTTGCACAAATCATCTTTGAGGTCATATCGAAATGTATGCCAAATTTT
>JAPYYW010002973.1:0-26768 GCA_030522545.1 Cremastinae sp. A BG-2022a
AATTTATACAGCGCATTAAACGAAATTGTATGAAGTATACGCTTAGAATAATTGTAAAACATCAATTCAAACATGTTAAAACGGAAAAAGCGGCCGCGTAGCGGCCGCGTTGCTGCTCGTATATTAAAAAGATATGAGGCCTCTAATCAATTCATCGAAATAGAGCGCATTATGCGGAACCTATTGATTTTTGGCTAATCTCTACTCATTAAAAAAAATTCAACGTGCACTGCTTTGGAAATAATGACCTTGATGTTTTAATCATTCATTTCGTCTTGCAAAAATGTTCAAGAATTACCAATTATAAAGTCGATTTCGTCGAAGACACGAAAAGATATCGCCGCACTTGAAATTTTAAGATTTTTCTATTTTCGATTCTCGAAAAATCAGGCTGGAGGTCCTCAAAAAGGCTAAATTTTCTCAGCTCGTGTGAAAAAAAACTTGCAACACAATTTTCTATTATTTATATCAAATATACCTGATGGATGAATATACCTGAATAGTTCGGGGATGGTAAGCATTAAAAAAAGAGAGAGAGCAAATTAGTCGAGCGTAACGAGGAAAAATATTTTCCAATTTTCGATAATCCCTCGGTCATTAACGTTTCCATGGTGATCGGTCGAAGTCGAGTGAAAAAAATAAACACGATCTTGCTTGTTTGGATTTTCGACTGAATTTGGAATCAGTAGCCCGGTATAAAGTGTCGGGGTAAGACGTGTCGGGTCTCCCCAGGTAGTTCGTTACCGAAAAACATTTCGTAGTGATTCGACAAGTTTAATTGAGTGTCAGTTTCAGTAGTTCAGTGTTTCTAATTTATAATATCGTTTCAAAATACTTTTTAAAAAATGTCGGTGCGAATGTGTCCTATTTAAAAAAAAAAGATAAAACCTCTAATAAATTAATCGGAATAGAGCGCATTATGTGAAGTTGCATGAAGAATGCGCCTAGAAGAACAGCAATAAAATATCAATTCAAACATATCAAAAAAGCGGTCGCGTTGGTGCTAGTTGATATAAAAAGTGGAAAATTGTGCTGCAAGTTTTTCTCACATTATTACACGTGAAAGTTATACTAAAAGTGAGCTGAAAAAATTTGACGAGGTCCTCCAGCCTGACTTTTCGAGAATCAAAAATAGGCAGATCTCAAAATTTCAAGTGGATATATCTATTCGTGTCCTTGACGAAATCGACTTCATAATGGGTAAGTCCTGAATATTTTTGTAAATCAAAATGAATGATTTGAGCATCAAGGTCGTTATTTCCAAAGCAGCACGTTGATTTTTTTTAAAATGAGGTTATCCGAGTTAATATATAAGTTATTTTTTAAGTTATCATTTATAACGAAAACGAAAAAGCTAATTATTTGGGACACGTCCCAAGTATTCATATTAAAATGTCCAAAAAACTGATCAAAAAAAAAGTTTAATTCTTAATGATGTGTCAATAGTGAGTAATTGACTTATTTTTTACTAGAAAGAGAAAAAAGAGAAAAAATCTTTTCCGATTTTTTCCCAACCCTATACAATAAAATTAATACTAATTATTGAAAACTTGGAACGGTCAAAATCTATCAAAATTCCTCAGTTTGGAGATAATTTAAGAGTCGAGGCTACTCTGTGCTGTAAATGTATTATACTTGTCTTGAATCATTTCTGCGACTCTTTATAACAGAGAATTTTCGAAATAAAATAAAAACAAATTATTTTACAATATTCTTCTTGTAATCTGTGTTTCGTAAGGGAATGTTTATTTAATAGTAGAGGTATGACAATAAAAAGGTATTTAATGAATCGTCGACGAAGCGAGTATCGGGCTGGTCAACAGCAAAGGGCTCGATGAGTTAATTGAAAGCACGCGAATGGATCTTTATATAGTACTATCCGCACGGACTATTGCGGAAATCCAATCGCACGCCTGATTAGCACTTAATGTTTTCCTTCTCTCTCGCTCCCTCGTTATTTTGTCAATTTCACTCTTGCTCCCCCCTGTCTCGCCTGTTCTCGCTCTCTCTCTCTTTTCTCTCGATTACATCCTTTTGATGTTCGTTAAATTAGCGATGAACGTTGACTCGACGCCTCCCTGTATATTTTCCGATTACCAAATAGATTTTCACTCCTGAACAAAAATATTCATTCTGTACACCTTTTCTGCATCAAGTTTTTTTTTTCAATCGTAAATAATTTGTGCTATCTGCAGAATTGTAAATTGTTTCCCTCTTTTCATTAACGAAACAATTTACATTTTATTGCCTTTTAATCTCGAATGATCCGGAACACTGAACAAAATTTTTACGAATCGTTGCTCAAGAATAATTTTTTTAATGCCTGTCTATTTTTTTGATTTTATTTTATTATTTGATTATTGGATAATGATTTTCGTGTAAAAATTTTCATTTGATTTTTACCATTGGTGTAGATTTTTTTAAATGTCCATGTCTATTGTTTAGATTATACATTTAATTTAACTGTTTTTTTCGAATTTATCGTCTGGATGACGATTTATTTTGGTGCAGCAGCAAGGAAGTGGTGGGAGATGTAGCAGACTGACATTCTCGAGAATTCCACCGATGGGCCAAAGAGCAGGCGAAGAAACTTCGCTCGGCTTATCCCGTCGTGACATCTTGCTGTCTGTACACATTCGCGACTAGAGAGGCGCATTGCCCTCCTCCCCCTCCCACCCCTACATATAAATATATAAATGTAAATCAGAGCGGCTGGAAGTATATATAACCAAACGAAAAGCTAGGAAATACGCTTTCGAGTGCGGTGTATAATACAAAGATTACGAGCACACGGGCTACGTGACTTAACATAACTCAATGAAGGCCTCAGACCGAGTTAATTAAGTCTAAAGACGCTGAGAGTCAGAAAAGACAAGGGTAGGTGGGGGGGGGGGAACACGGAGAATGGAAAATCGTCCGGGAAGCGTGTGCAGGTTTGGAACATCCCTGGTGAGTTCAGCCTTTTATGTCACTCCTATAACCATTTTGCCGTACGCAGAATATTCGATGTACAGTGCGCGCCGACTATAAAGTTCACATTATTGCTACGATCGTTTCTCCATTTTTTCTTCATTTCTTCCAAAATCAAACACGAAAGAATTTTTGAGAACTACACAAATAAAACAAATAGCTTACTTTTGGTGAAATTAAAAAAAAAATATATGGTAATTTTTTTTTAAATATGATAAAACAGAAACGTTCCATTTAAATCGAAACCCGTGCAGGCTTGGAACATTTCTATTTGGTTCAACCTTTCACTTCCACAACCGCTCTACCATATAAATACAGAATATATATTTAATGTAGAGTGCACGTCGATTGAATTTATAATATACCATGATCTCTAGCTGATTTTTAAATTGAATTTTTTTCGAATCAAAGACATCAAGGATACGAAAGTTTTTATTAATTTTACAATATAATTGGAGAATTTTAAGGAAGCATAATTTTTGTTTAGAAAATACGACGATATGAAAGGATTTAATTCGAATCGACGGGCACTCTATACAAAAGGCTTGCATTATTGCCAAAATCTCCGTAGAAATTTCCCCGAGACCTTTTTCGCTCTCGAGCGTGGAACAATCGCGTCCGTGACTTGTTATCCGCCGCGGTGAATGTTTGCGGATTTTGGTTTTCGACGATGTGTTAACGATTTTACCGAAAATAATAATAAACGCGCGCAGCAACTTCCCACTCCTCTCGCCTTTGTCTCGGAACGAGTAAAAGTACGGGGGCGCCAAGTTTCGGGGAGGGAACGCTCGAAGGGTTCACACCTATTGAGAGAGGCGCCAGAAAGGGTGAGACTGCGTAGATTGTCCTCAACTTTGCAGTGCAGACAACTCTCTCGCGGTTTAACACCCCGAGACTTCCTTTTATATCCGTACACGCACACATAATCTATCCAAAGCATATTACCCAAAACCACCATAAACGATTCGAAAATAAATTTCATTCATTATTATTAAATTTTAATTATAAATACTACATATATTTCAATCATTAAAAAAAAATTAATATTGCATTAAAACACGAAAACTGTCGTTAAATTTTTCTTGACTCTTAGCAAAAAGAATATTTTATTACAACACTTTTTACAACGAATATATCGAATTTTTATAACGTACTCCGTTTTAGCTCAAATCTTTACGAGTAAAGTGGGGTTCATTGCTTTTTTTTCTAATAACCAGATCTCGATTCGGATCTTATTGATTGAAAGAATCAAAGCGATAGAGACGGAGATTCGAGCAGTAAAAAAGTTTGGTTTTTATTTTCCACGCGGGGTTGGAGAGGAGATCGCGTCATGCTTAACCGGCATCCTGAAACGCATTTTCTACTGGCAGTTACCTGGAACCAATTGAAAAAGTTTAACCTCTTTTTCTTTCAATGGTATATATATATATTCTCTCAGCTATATCGCTTTCGATCTACGTATAGTTGACCCGGCTCGAGTACTTGATACCTGAAACAACATTTATTTCCTCTCATCGTTTCGAATGAAGTGTACGCAACAGAGTTAAAAATCCTTAAGTTGAAATAAAAATAATACTGTGAAATCGACTCGGGAGTATATATATATACAATGAATTTTTTTTTATCCCGAGTGTACGCACCATTTGGTTCGAAAACAAACTCTATTTGAAATCACAATGACGATTGAACAAGTTTCATGAGAGCGAACACTCAGCGAGGATCCAAATCCTGTGTACACGCTGAAAAACTTTTTTCTCGAATATCATGAATTCCTTTATTCCATTGAATTTGATAAAAGGGACGAAGTAAAAGATTGAATGAAATATACTATTGTCCACGGTGAGGAAGTCTCGGGACTCGTTCCGCGGATGGGTCACTCGAGCGAGAAGCGAGCGAGACGGAGAAAGATATTTCAATAATTGAGAAATCGGGCGACAGATACGGGAAAGCTCGTACAAGTCGTTCCAAAAATCGATGCTGCGAGAGGAACGTTCTCCGATTCGCCGAACTCGGACGCTTCGCGTTTCCGTAATATATTATTTGCCACAGGATCGAAAAACATCGAAATATATTTTTTTATTTTAGTTTTAATATTGCACACCCCTGTACACTGAGAGCAGATTTAGTTGAAAAATATTTAATTGAAAATATTTCGTCGAAACAACACTTGTTTATTTGAAATAATTAAACTTCAGTTAAATTAATCAAGAATTTGGTTCAATTTAGTTCAATTCGCAAAATAATATCGTTGAACGTATTGAAACAAATATTTTGTTTAATCAACCAAATTTCGTTTTCTAGGGTTTTTACAATCCTTCATTCATTTCTTGTTTTTTTTTTACACCTTCCATTTTCCTTCCTCCATCCTTCTTCTATTTTCCACCCTTATTATTGATACCACTCTTTTTCGAATTACATTTTTTTTTTGGTTTTCTCCACTTTTTTATTCCAACTTTTCCTTTTTTCTCCACTTTTTAAATGCGTCCGCAGCCGACTTACTTCCTAACCCTATATCGTATTCGCACTATAGGACACGGGGAAAACCCGTGTCGATACACTGAGAAAAAATGTTTATTGAATCTACTAAAATTATGTTCAATCGACAAAATTTCAGTCAATTCAACCAATATTTATTGAATCAACCAAATTTTAGTAGATTCAATCAACATTTTTTCTCAGTGTACAGTCGACGATGTTTTTTCTGTCTTTTCCCGAAGCTACCCCGAAAATCCAGAAAAACTCGTATACCGCTCGGAATTTTGATACGCGAGCGGTCACCCATCGCAGTACTGTCCGTAGACAGCGTTACTTAATTCGGGTGATCTCCGAAGCCACACCTCGATTACGCACCCAATTTCGTCGGTCTAAAACATCGAAATATTTTTCATCCCGAAATTTTATCACCGATCCGTCGATGCTATTGGCTCCGAGTTCGAGACCAGCCTGTACGGCTGAAAGGAGGAAAGAAGCGCGGTGGCGAGAGCACGGCGGCGGAGAGCGACGTGGCAAAGACAGTAGAAATGGGACCGAGACCGGAGCTTCTCTCTTATCCCCACCCCTTTTACTTTATCGCCAAGGGATCTTCTTTCACTGAATGCCATTACAATTCGCTCGACGGCTCTTTGTTTAAAGCACAATGGCTATTGACTCTGCGCCTGGTCCTGCTGGAAAAATAGAGAAGGAGGGAGAGAGGAGAGGACATCTATATATACGCCCCGCCCCTTCCATCCTCCTCCTCCTCATCCCTCTGGCTCTCTTTCACTTTCGCTCTTTTCTTCTCTCGCTTTCAGCAAGAAGCCCGGTTGGCTCGGGTACATAATCCTTTGCACACCAATGCCCTCTGCACCTCGGCGAACATGCTCGAAAAATATCAGAAATGGCTGTTACCGAACTTTGGCTTATGAGGGATAGACACCATTGTGCGAAAAAGAATCGTGAAATTGAGCATAAAAATTGTTCCACGCTCGCAATCACTTTTTTCTCCTGCATACCTTTATTCAATGTTGCGCTGATAAAATATATATTACGTTGCTTGTTCATCCCTGTAAACAATAATTAAGCGGATTTGTTATAGAATGATATCGTACGCACGACGATTTAGGTTAATTCGAGGCTGATTTTAATTTCGTGCGAAAATTATCGTTCCGTTTCTGCGGTGACGAATTTCGCAGGATTCAAATAACAAAACGCAATACGTCTCGTCTTCGGTATTATCGCAGATAACAGAGGTCGGCAGCGCGATTAATGGACGGAATAAAAATGATATTTGGACGCGTAGACCGAAACGATTCTTGTCACTCTGGCGAAGCTCCGAAATTTGCGTCACTATCGTTCTCGCTTGGCCATGTATAATTGCTGAAGTTTCGACGATACATCACCGGAGAGCGAGCGAGCTTGTGTGAGAGAGAGAGAGAGAGAGAGAGAGAGAGAGAGAGGCAAACGCAGAGAACGCTCCATTTCCGTAATATCTCCAGATTTGTAATGCCCTCGTGTTTCGCTCGACGTTGAAATATGCACAACCGAGCACCTGTATTTTCCACCGCGTATTAGTTTTTCCCCATTAAAACTCGTAAAAATCACGTTCCGGCCACCGTTATTGTTATTATTTATCTTCATTATCGTTTCCTTCTTCGCTATCGCGAATCGCATTTTTCTTCCATCGCGTTATAAAACTTCGACAACGGCTTGCAACAAATCCTGATATGTGGTTTTCCCAATCCAATTAGATTGTAACGAAGAGTGAAGAATTTTTTAACTTTCGTATATATATATATTCAGTGCAATAAATACGACAGACAGAGTATAGAGAATGTGTGTTATAAACAAAAAATAAACTTTGATAATATATTAGATGATTTCTCGCGAGTATACAATTTATAAATAATACGATTATAAATTCGATAAACTTCGATAGAAATGTTTGTGCTCGTACGAGGAATCCTCGAGAGTTTCGACGTGAATGTAAAATCATACCCTATTGTGTTCTCTCGCGATAACGTTCATTACGTGTGTTCAGCAAATCGTTAAACGTTGAAAACTCATTGTTGAAGCATATTCACAATGGTTCAACAATAACGTTATCAGTGGAATTTTTATTATATTTTTTTTTCTGACGATCACTTTGATTTATTCGCTTCATTAAAGAATGCACTGAATTTCGCTGGTTTCAACAATCGTACACTCGAGCTGTTACAAAATTTACGCATTACGTCACGTTTATTAAATAAAAGTAAAGGTGGAGAGGTGAAATTCCTGGAAATACGATAAAGTAAAATTGAAGCTATTAAATAAATTTATTATTTCGAGTATTCAATCGTCATTCATATAAATTGATTCATTTCGATCTTACAAAATGCTTTTCTTGTGTCATTAAAAAAGTTTGTAATGACATGGTGCCCGCGTGTTCGACACCTGATGGCAAAACCCTCGAAAGTGTCCCAAGACGAGAGTTGCGTACGACGCACGCACGGCGCTTTATTAACATTTTCTTTTTATTTTTCATCTTTCGCTTCTTTCCGAAGTACATCGGTGCAAAAAGTCTCCATAGTCGCTTTATGCTAATCGACGAGGACACGTGTCCGTAATGGCTTACTTTTATGTCGGACACAAAGCGACCTTACGACTCGAGGGCCCGCGCTCTCTCTCTCTCTCCCCCGAAAAGTTTTCAAGTCCTCCCTTTCGGCTCGTCTTCCCTTTCTCATCGGCACAGAGGCGCACGATGCGATAAAAATTATTTTACACCAAACTATAAGCCCGCACTAAATTGAAAATAAAAATAAATTACTTCTACATATATATATATATATTTCATATATATATTTCTCTTTAATATTTCGTGCGCAAAATAATAACGTATAATTCAAATATTTGGCGTGAGCAAATATTGTTAGGGTTCCACTGAAATTTTCATACGGACCGTTAATTAATTTTTGTACATAAAGCGAAGCCGCAATTGTGCCAAATTTACGATTGAAATTTGTGTGTCACGAGCGCGGATGGGGGCATAAAATGTTTGAATCTTGTAGTAATTGAATTGGTTGAAGATCGTTATCGCAGAACATTGGAATGGTAGTACTTCAATCATGAGTCTCGAATATTCATGAAAACCGCGCTGCATATACACTTTTGTTTACGTAACGATCATCCGTATGCGCCCCGAAAGGACAATGAGACTCGCTCGGACCGGGCTTACTTCGTTTCGTTCCGATTTATTTGTAAACACAGCTTTTAATCATACCCACCGGTATTCGCAATATTTTTCCTCGCTCATCAATTTTATATGAGAAAAAACGAGTCACCGTATTCTTTTTAATTATCGTTTATCGGTTCTCTCGCAGTATTTTATGCATCGGTACACATCGAGATTAAATTGACACGTAAACAAATTGGTCACCGTAGTATTCGAATTAATAAAATACGTCTAACAAATTTTTATTTTTTTTTTAGAAAATTTTTCAAAATTTCAATACAACAATTTTTTGTTTCAATATGGTGTCTAAATTTGAGACATTTTAGAAGTATTAAATTAGACATTTGCTGCATTTTCCCAATGAATTTTTAATTAGATTTTCAATTAGCGAGTGAATTCCGAGTATACGATAACGGCGAGAATTATTATCACACACGGATCTGCGATGAAATTTAATAATTAGAGAAAATTGGCATTTGCATTAGCGAAAGAAGAATAGAGAGAAAATATATAACTCGACGTCCCGGTGATTAGTTGAACCATTATCGGATTTTGCTTGAGTCAAAAATGTCGATAAGAAATTTGATGAAATTTTCGAGGATTACTCTTATTAATCTCTATAATCGTCACGAGCGAAAAGATATCGTATCTGAGAAATATATTTCATTTGTGGGTTCATGAGAAGAAATTTTCTCTCGTCGAGCTTAAATCCTTTATTCTTCAACCTCAAAGATCGCCCTAATTGAGTCGTTCACCACTAACGGTTGGTCCTTTGTACTTCGGGCGGCCCTTATTTCCCTTCGAATATTCTCGCGCGACGGTGAAAATATGATTCTGCGGAGAATCGGGTTTTTCGAGGATAAACACTGGAAGAATAGCTCAGCCTGCGGCCTATCCCGTGATATCGGGCCCTAACGAGAATCCAATGATCCCCAATTTTTCGCTTCGCCGCCTCCCGAATGGAACTTTATTCGAAGTGAACGTGAGAGACTGCCGAGGCTGCTTCCCAGCTGTCACTCTACGCCCGGTATTATCATTATATATATTTTTATATTTAACCACAAAAAAACGCATTTATTTTAAAATAAAATAAAAATAAAATAATTATACAGAGTGTGCTTTTCTTTTATCATCGCGAATGCTGATCCCTGCTTTATGAGGCTGGAGCGATAGAAAAAAATTAAGTGTAGAACGAAACGGGAAAGAAAGAAGGAAAGTTTGATCGAAACTCAAGTGTTTCTTAACTGCGGCAATCTAAGGTCTGAGGGGATAATTTTGTGCAAATAGTAATATCGTGCAGACCTGCCGGCAACGAGTCCCATTTCTGGCGAGTATAACTGTATCGAATTTAAACACAGAGCGTAGATTTAAGCACGGCCAAGATTTCGCGTAGTCCCGGTCGCGTGTCGACGTATCATTCGCATTACGAGTCGGGAAAAACGCTCAAAAACGAGCTCGAAAAGTTCAAGCCCCTATGTACGTATTTCCATTGCAGTTACAAGATAAAACCAATTATAATTGTTATCAACGTCGATATCGCGCGAGCCAAGAAAACGCGTATGTCCACGGCATATTAATTTCTTTCAACTCGACACTTAAAAATGCAATTTCTCCTTTTCCCTTCGATCTCGGACTCGCCCTACCATGGAAACCTGTTTTTATGATTACAGGCTCCCTCTTGCAATTATAGGCCACGTTTTACAATGGGTTTACAGCCCTCTGTGGAATTTATTCACCTGAATAATATTTCTTCTACATTTCCATAATTTTTATTTCCTACTTTTCTTCTTAATTCTATATACGAATTTGAGAGTGTGTGCTTGAGATTGTTTTTTGAAAAGTCTTGTACATCGCGCCTAAGACTTTAAGCACTTGCGAACGTAATTATCTACGCGGTCAGTGAGCTCGCGAGAACGAAGAGAAAGAGAGGAAAGAAAAAAATCTAATTTTCATGCCCCTATAAACAGGGTGGTGGTTCCCGGATAAAGTAGAAAATTGCCGCGCTATTAAGCCTCGTAAATCACGTGTATGAAATCCCAAAATTTCAAATGGATGATTTATCGTTCGAGCCTTACCGATAGACGGGGAAAATTTAAATGGAACTTGTGCATATATCAACCAGGCGAACAAGTGCAGAGAAATGAAAAATGTTGAAGAAAGAAAAAAAGAACGAGACAAAATTAAAAATACAACGACGAAAGAAGAAAAAATGTATTTTCCGATACATTGAAAACAAAATCACGTCTGTAATAAATTATCATTTTACCGAGAAAACGATTTATATCGAACAAACGAGAGTTTCCCCGAAAATCGGAGCGATTTTTTTTTTCCGGAGCGATATATGATGTTTCGGACAAGTCAGAAGGACGCAGGTTGGCTCGACAGGGGTTCCGAGGGAAAGAGGGACGGATAATGCGAGACATTTGTGTCCGGGCTCGATATAGGGGTAAGAAAAAAAAAAGAATGACGTCCATCGAACATTTGACAGGAGTGCACGTGGATAATTTACCTGTCTCTCGAGAATAAAAAGCGAACGTTTTCGACTTGTGCGAAAAAGGAGAAATATTTTTAGCTCCCGTTATATGTTTCCTGCTCGTTCTTACCATATATTTATTTATCGTTCTTCGTCTGCAGAAATGATCAGCGAGTCTTCCCATATTCGTCGTGTTTTTTGTACATTCTTTTTCCTCTTGATTTTCTTTCTCCGTCTCGAAACAGCCGTTGCTTTCCCTCGGTATAGCCAGCAGACTGACCCACACGTCAGATGGATCGGATGGCGTGACGCGTAAGGAGGGAGGGCGAGATTTCTCTCGTCCTCCGTCGGATCGTATTACGCGGCTGAGCTTTTATTAGCCTCGTCCGTCAAGCGACAGCTTAACCTTTCTCTGCTAACTTCTGATAGCACGGCTAACCGCCCTCCCCGCTCACTCCATAAGTCAACTACATTCTCGACGCTTTCAAAGTCCGACTCGCATAATTTCCAAAAATAATGGACAAAGAATTATATTTACCTTTTGTGTTAAGGTGGCTCGTCGATGAATTTAAAAACGAGAGATATAGATCAAATTTTGAGAGGGTATTATTTGTGACATTTCAAACAAAACTTGAAAATTTTAGGATCAGTTTCCAGACAAATTATATTGCAAACGAACTAATAAAAATTTATATTTTATAACTTTCATGGGAAGTCATTATATTTTCATTGAATATTACATTATGATACATTTTGACGAAAATGGGAGATTTTGTTCAAAATTGGAGTACTGCAAGATAAAGTTTAAGACTTTATCTTTTATATTTTGATAACACTAAAACTTGTATTAAAGATAATAATGCAAACTTAACATTGTCATTTAATTTAAAAAATTCAATAGTAAGAAATAGGCTGTGAATTAAAAAAAAAAAGAACCATTTTTTTGATTATATTGGATTGTCATTGAGATTTTTCAAAAATAAAAATCTAGTTCTGCTATCTGTTGCTTATCAATGAAATGTCAAATGACATTTTATAACTGTTATTTATAATAAACTATTAATAAAGTATCAATATAAACATCATCAAAATTCATAATTTTTATTTACGTTTAGTATTTTGAAAGATTACGATACGTTTTATAAAGCTTTTTGACGTTATGATTTTGACTAGCATTGTCACTAATGAACCACCTTAAAATAAAACTAGCTCAATATATTGAGTAAACTTTTGGGAAAAGGAACGCACACTATATACGAAAAATACATTATGGCTCCAAAAACAGTTCTCGCGTACTGTTAACCCTTTGCACTCGGGACCTTTTTCGCGCGATTGAAAAAGGTGAGTGAGAGTCACCTCTCGAGTGCAAAGGGTTAAGGATGTTGTGTTCAAAACTGAAAATTATGGAAAATTGTTGAATATTTTACATCATATTAAGTAATATCTCTAAAAGATTGACAAATCAATGAGAAAAAGTTAACATATAAAAAGTTTTACATTTTCTTTATATATATTTTTTTCATCATTGAGCAAAACTTGCATAAAAAATTTGAAATTTTATCATGTGTGATTTCGTGCAAGTCAAATATCGGGACGATTTTCTCAAGATCATTTTTCCACGGTGACGATTTGCAAGATTACGGAGCGGGAGTGAAGAAAAGTAGGGAAAAAAGTCGAAGGTAAATGTAGAAAAGTCAATCGTACGTTGTACAGATGGTATCGGGACATGGAAAAAGAAAGAGGTGAAATTCGCACGTCGTAAGAAACCATCAGAGAGAATTTTCCGACGTATAGCACGGGAGTTCCACGCTAGAAATGAAAAGACAGAATTTCCGGTGTACTAAGCGATTCTCAAGTGTGACTAATGCGAAATTTTTTATTTCTTATTTTTACGAATTTACCATAAAAGCCAAAATAATAATGTTCACGAAGACTTTTGGTAATCCAGTTTTATTTGTATTTTTATTTCTAAGCTCAAATCTAGGTTAAATAATTATATTTCTATATGCTTAAAAATAACATCGGTGACACACGTTGTTCCACCAACACAAAGCAATAAATTCCAACAAATTATAAAGCGTACCTGATGACATATAGTTCATTATGCTAATTAAACTCGACGAGTAAATATCCACTCTGAACCGGGACGGCTGGAGTTTCGCCGTTTCCCCGCTCCGAGCTTGTAATATGCTGTACCTAAATACACGGAAACATGCGCACAAATGTGAAATCTATTCGAACGCAGACCCACGAGTTCCGCTGCTTTTCAGGGGACTCGCATCCACTCGAATCTTCGGGGCAACTTGTCGAAAAAATATTTAATACTCGCATTAAATTTGAAATGCCTATTAAGAATAAATAAAAATAACAAATTTTTGGTACAAACCATTTGATATACTTTTTAATTTAATATTTTACAATTTTTTAAACAAATACTGAAAAAAATATACGTTTACGATTTTAAAAAAATTTTATTTTGATTTTAAAATTTGTATAAAAGTCACTGAGATAGTCCTCTTCCATCGGAAATTCTAACTCTTCCTGGAAATTTCTTTTCTCGAATCCGGCTTTATTTATTGTCTACCTGCGCGTGTGTTTAACACTTCCTCTCTGTCACATATTTATTCAACCTTTGCACCACTCTCTTATTTATACCACCTGCATAGCAGAAATAATATTTTTACTTTTTTTTTCCTTTTTGCTTTTTTTTTCGTTCATATTACAGAGCACGCGAATTTATTTCGTGTTGGCCTAGATGCAAAAACCCGTCGCGTCGTATTTGAGGATACGAGACAACACAAAAAATTTAATATTCGACACAACGCTGAAAATTGAATTACACAATTTTGTTCAATTTTATTTCTTTTCATTGAAAATCCTTATTCACGTATAATTTCTTCAAATTTAATCAGTGTATTTCGTAATTATTTCAATGCTGCTTTCGTATAAATAATGTATGCGAACATGAAATATTTTTCGTCGGCGAATTGCAATTTTAAAAAAAGCTTCGACTCGTGCATTTTTAAAAAAGCTTTATGTGCGATTAGTCCTTTTCTGGCCGCGCTCTGAGCCCGACGCGCTATGAATACTATCATATATAGAGATGAGCTATCGTGAAATTTTAAACAACCGCGAGGATCTTTTTCGTTTATTATCGGGTCGACCTAATTGGACCGAAATATTCGTGGTTGCTCACCGCTGGTCTGTCGGGAATCCGATAATGCACCTGTCACAAAACGTATCTGAAATATATAAAAATTTAAAGTTGACTGGATTAAGTTTGTGAATAACATTCCAAAGAAGGAAATTGTTAAATGTCACGTATCTGCTTGGTTGAAATGACGTCTGTTTTTTTGTTAAAAAAAAGAAATGATACGGCCTCCGTGAAATGTTTTTGATATATCTTTTCATTTCATTTGACGTCTTTTATCTTCGAGGTCTAATATTTTTCCGCGTGTGTGCGTGCAGAACTAATGGTATTTTTAATTTATTGGAAAACAGAGCCGAGTCACGAGCTCATTATTATCAGAGACCGGAGCTTTTCCATACTTTGGAGTTTCACGGATGAAACTCTGAAAATTCCACATAAATTTATCGTGTTACAATCCTCGTAACCCTGTTTCCGTTCCGTGTACCTAGAATTACGTTTGCTCTGCGCTAACGCATCAACGAAAT
The DNA here is from genome assembly GCA_030522545.1 of Cremastinae sp. A BG-2022a. Classification (NCBI taxonomy): domain Eukaryota; kingdom Metazoa; phylum Arthropoda; class Insecta; order Hymenoptera; family Ichneumonidae; species Cremastinae sp. A BG-2022a. The sequence continues at coordinate 14,808 of JAPYYW010002973.1, forward strand.
TAAAGCCTTAAAACATTGCGAAAGCACAATGAAAACTTCATCACGATGCTAATTAAATAATGACACATGCCTGCGAATTCTAATAACGCGAAGGTTTTATTAAAAAAAAGCATTAATTTATTTATTATTCACCAATAATTTACGTTTTGATATTCAGAGGAAGCTGATACGCTCCAAAAATATTTCTACCCCGCAAATAAACATCCGATGCATATTTTACACACATATTGTCGCTTTATCGTGTATTGAAATAACGATAAATATTTTGTATCATTGTTCTGTCGGAAGGTTGTAAATTCGACGAAATTTCGTCCCGATAAGCAGGATTCTCGATGCAGCGTCCTTTAAACAGTGAAAATATAGTAGCGATCGCCGGACGGAATGAGGGAAGAAAGAGAGAGAGAAAGAGAGAGAGAGAGAGAGAGAGAGAGAGAGGGGCTCTGTATTGGCTGTTATCGAGCCCGCGGTGCAACTTTCTCCCTTTTCTCGCCCGATTCTCATCTCTGGCTCAATTTCTCTTTCTGTTTCTCCCGTCGCCGCTCCCACCGCCCGTAACCCTTATCGGCTCAACAAATTTAACTTGATTTCCTATACGGACTTTGCTGTGCTCCGGGGAAATACAGCGCCAGCCGGCAACACGCCCTCGCCGCTGCGTTTCGTCGAAACTCGCTCTTTACGATAAAGGATAAACCTTCGCCTATCTGTGTGTGTTTCCAACACGTGTACGGCCACTTATAAGTATTCGCTATAAGCATTCACGCGGTATATAAGTATAAGTATACGTTCCACCAAATATATATATATATATATATATATATATATATATATATACAGTGTGCACAAACGTACATTACAGGTATGCGAAATCCTGTGCAAGGACGAATAAACTGCTATCCGAGGAGATTCAGCCGTTCGGACCGATTTTATTCTCTTTCTCCTTTTTTTTTCATTTCATACTTTTTTTTTCCTTTTTCTACTTCTGCTTTTTTTCTTCTCTCTCTCTCTCTCTTACTCCCTATATCTTGATCGTTTTATTCCTCTCTGGCAACATCAGTAAGTGTTTCTCGCAAGCTCTCGACGGGGTTATACATGAAAGGGCATTCGAGTCGGCAATGACGGCCCTCGGGAGGCTTAAACACGAGAGACGGGGAAAGGTAAAAAGAGAGAGAGAGAGAGAAAGAGAGAGAGCGGGAAACACGCAGTTTGGCGCATAGTCTCTGTATAATTCAGTCATATCCATGCTAATCCTGGGCGAACGTTATACTCCGAGATGGATGTACGGCCACCGGGGAGAGAGAGAGAATTGGCCTTTTCATTGAAATACAACTAAAATTAAACTCATTTACCGTCTACGTGCGGGATTTACGATAGGCCGAAAGGAAAATAAAAAATAATACGAGGGCGTGTGCGAAATTCGAAAAATTTTTGAGCAGCGATTTGCCCTGGTCCTTCCACCGTGAAATTTTGTTTTTTTTTTATATAAAGAATATCTCACTACCAGACAATCGGATACTTTTTTAAAGAAGCCCATCAAGTAGCATGAATCGCAGAATCGGGAGGAAAAATAGAAGTCGATGGGGCGGTTATTACAACTCACGTTTTCAATTTGTGTGTCGCCGAGGACGAAAGGGAGCAGCGATACTGATCCTAGGATCAAATTCTATCTCTTTTATTTGTCGTCACGATTTCTCCTGTCGTCACGATCTCTCGTACTCACGATTCCACCCGTCCCTCGAGCGCAAGGTTTCAGGATTGATGATTTTAAGGATACGTATTCGAATCCAGAGAACACTCTGGAATATTTGCTGAAAATTATTCCGGTTGCTCTCTCGAATTCATCACATGTATGTATATTTATTTTTGGTCATCTTTCAAAAGTCGGGGTCATGTAGAAAAATATGTCAAACCCATTTTCATTTCACGATTTAATAAAATACAATTTTATTTTATTAAAATAAATACACTTTTTATCTGATCAAATATTGAGCCAAATATTCATTAAAATCATTCCAGTTTGTTCGCACACACGATGCTCGAAAGTATACGGATAAAAATTTCAAAAATTCGTCGTTTATCGTCATGTCATTTATTGGATGTATGTATTAAGGTGTTTCGGTACACCATAACGAAATGATAAAAATTCCTTCTTTGGAGAGGATATTCTTTAATATGGATTGCGTAAACACGATTTTTTTTAGAATTTTCGTCTACGTATTTTCCGAACAATTGAACCATGAAATATCATTTTTTAGATAATATAATTATACTTTCCGTGTATAAGAATGTAACTTTAACACTTGATTACTCGAAAACAATGTAGACAATTTTTTTTTGAATTTATATAAATTTCTTTAGTGACAAAGAACGTTCTTTTAAATTTTCATCGTGTTCCCGAAACCGCTTAATTATTTTCATGGAACAATGCTGATTTGTAGATAAGACTTTCGATTGTCAAATCAGGAGTTTAGATATTGCGATATGTTTTCAATACATTTTTAGAATGTAATACATAAAAATAATGTATTTTAAGCTGTGCTATAGGGGAAAAAATGTATTCTTCGCGATAGCGAGAAATGCAGTTTTTTTCGATCTGCGTATGGCAAGCGAGAGCGACGAAAAGATTAGGCACGCTCGGTGTATGGGATTGGTCCGGGGCAGGACTCGAAATAAATCAGGCGTTGTGTGTAGCACGTGCGGATATTCACGGACATTTCCCACGGGTATACAGCCGGTTGTATGGCCGATCTCGAACGTGCGATGCAGGGTTCGTTCGCCTCTTGTGCATCGTCACGGAGAATCGTACATCCCGAAATCCCAATCCCGGGCGCAAGAGAGAGTCTCCCGGACTCCTCGAGACGTTTTTTCGCGTCCGTTCCTTCCGTCCCGCGATAAAGCTCAAAAGTATTCTCCAATTCCCATACCGAGAATTTTCCATGCGCATGGCTTCCAGACTCGTACGAGCGGAAGGAGAAACAAAAAAAAAACATGCATATACCGAATTCAGGCACGATTTTTGAGCACCGCGTATAGAGACTCGCTCGTAAAAATTGACCTTTGTAAAAATTTTATCTGCACGTGCGTTTGAAGAAAAAATAAATGGAGAGCGGAGAGGTAACTCGAAAGTGTTGGAGCAATTCAACGTTTTTCCAGACGAAGCAAGCGAGGAGGGAGAAAGGGTTCTCCATTCGTTAGTAAGCCCGGGTGGAGGGGCCGGGATATAGAAAGTACGAAAGCCGTTACCACTGGCTGGCTCTAAGTTACTGCGATGCGAGCGAGGGGTCTATGGTCCGTGAAGCTCGAATGCCCCGCAATAATGTAGCTTTCTTACCGATCCCGGCATATCCAGCATGGTAAAGCGCGGACTACGGGGGTTGCCAAACGCGCTACCGACCACGCGTAACGACCCCGAAAACTCTCGTCGGCGAATGCCGCCGAGGAAGAGGAAGAGACTGCGTCGAGCTCCTCGTTATAACGCCCAGGTACAGTCGTTTCAAAGTAAACCAATTTCACCGGAGTCCATTCATTCCGGCAACCAGTCCGAGAACCAGGTAAACGTGAAAAATCGTTCCGCGTTGCGTTTTCCTTCTCGAGATCCTAATACCATATCATCATACTAAGCAACGATACTCTAAAAAATCTTTTTAAATTAGAATATTATACTCATCGTGCAGTATTGTTGAACAAAATTATTTTAAACGAAATATACTTACCAATTTTGATAAAATTTTTTTTTCTATCTACTGACCTACGTTAATTTGAAATGAGTTAATAATTTAAACGGCCAGATAACAAGAGAGAAAGATACAGGCATGAACCGATATAAAAATGATTCTTATTGGATGTGATAGTTTTAAAAATTCATCATTTTTCGAGGCATAAAAATAATTTTAGTATTGCAAATACAATGCACGTATATTTAAAGGTGTTGAGTTCGTAGAGCGAAAAATCCAAAATTTAACAACGTCAAACATTTTTATTATTTAACTCGGCAAGTATTCTGTCCCAATTTATTTTTATTTTTTCTTCAAAGACGTAAGGTAAACGTCCCAATAGTTGGACAGCTAAGGGTTTTCCCACTTTATTTTTATTTATAAAATATTGAAACAAAAAAATCTGCTTCAAATTCACATCTTGACTATTGTGTGATATTTTAACAATTTAAAATTCATTTTAAATAATATTTGTAGAAAGTAAATACTTGAACGTTTGAATATGTAGAATGTCCCAATATAGATGGACAGAAAATCGATCCTGTCTTTAGAGTTGAGTGAGTTTTTTCCAATAAATTAACATTATGAAAAATACACTTTTTCGTATAGAAAAATAATCCATACGATCCTATTGAGAAAAAAATAATTCAAATATTAAAAATAATATAGCGAAAATTATCTAACTATTAGGACATATCCATCTATTGGGACGTTTACCTTATTTATTATTTCATTTTTTACAGTAGTATAGGAGTACTATTTTGGAGCTACATACAGCTCAGCAACTCTCAATTATATAAATGTAATCATCTCGAGTTGGTGTCGCGTTTCTGCAATACGTTAAGAAAAAAAAAAAGAGTAAAACTTTTGAAGGCGATATTCATCGTACGGTCACGTCGGAAAACAATATCGCATTGTTCCATTACCGCCATGAAAATCTGCTCCGTAATCTCGACTAAACCAGAGAAATCTGGCCTTCAGCGGGAGCTCTCGGCATCAGCTCCTCCGGAGACTCCTCGCAAAATAAACGCGCTTTCTCCTCGCGCGGAATTCTCAGCGAGGACTCTCCGAAAAGATTAACGTGGCCTGTCGTGCGAACTCTCGGAGGACCTCGGTATTTTCACCCTCGTCGGAGTAGAAAGCGTCTCGAGAATTAGCCGGGCAGGTGCTCCGAAGGAGAAAGGCCTGTGAGGGAGAGACTACCACTAGTTAAGACTATAAATACGTATATAATATACACAAAGTGTATACATACACTCGAATCAGAGCTTTATACAGTTTCACAGCAAACACGGCACTCTGTATATTTAAGGCTGGAAAAAAATCTAATTATCGGCCATAAACAATTTTAATTTTACAATGGACCGTTGGAAAGTTGATTAAGGACGCGATACGACCCCATGCATTTTAATTATTATATTTTTTAACCCCGTGATCCTTCGGGTGTCAGCTGAAAACGCTCGGAGGCTCTGAAAGTTCGTTTATTAATACGAATTGCCCGTCGTAAAGTCGCATCGTGCACATCTTGCACGTCAGAGATGGGAGAATATACATTCGAGGTCTTTACGACGCTCTTCATTAGCTCGACGAGTAGCTTCGCAGCCGATTCGACGGACTCATCGTCCCTCCGTCAAAAACGCCCTTTTTTACACTCCGGGATAGTACCTGGCAAAATTTTTGGCGATACGATTGCGTACGCGAGTGATATGTACATCGTGCATTTACATCAATATATATTTATTATGTCCTATATATAGTGTCCATCACATAAAAATTTAAGAAGCCCCATTCATCCCCCCCCACGAATTTTCGTCGATCACGAGCGAACGTTCTTTCAAGTGAAATAAATCGTTCGAGGACACGGATATTGCGCGCGATCTCCTGATAGATGTACAACTCGGTGAAATAAAAAAAAACAATAATCATAAAAGAACAAACAGCAGCGAGACAAGTACTCGCGGGAGAGGCAGGAAGTTTGCCAAAGGCCCTGGAGCGATCTGCCACGTTTAAAAGCTTTTGCGACTCCACCGGCTCACTCTCTCTCTCTCCCTTTCTTGTCTCACTGCTGCATATATATCCACTTTTTTTCTCTATTTCGTAGATTTATGAGCAAGTCAGAAGACAGTTGGAGCTTACTTAACCGGAATAGCCGCCAACGTGTCTGCTCGAGCCGTTAACGAGCGCTTAAACTTCCCGGCATTTCTATTATATATATATATATATAATATAACTTCCAAAATAGCACATGTGCCTCGCTAAAAAATAAAAATATTTCATTTTTCGAGTCAGCAATTAATGTTTGATGAGCCCCTTAAATATTTGAAAGTCCATTTTATATGTCGTTAAAATTACAAGCTTTAAAGACCTGTCAAAAAAAGGTCTGAAAAGTTTCTGGCGCTTGTCGCGGTAAGGAGGGAGAACATTCTGAGAGAAATGAGGCTGAGATCTAGGAAGAAATGGAATTGGCAGAGAGAGAGAGAGAGAGAGAGAGAGAGAGAGAGAGAGAGAGAGAGAGAGAGAGAGAGAGAGAGAGAGCGAGAAGAGAGGGACCGAAATGACATGTAAAATATAGCGTTGGAGACTTCAAGATATTCTTCCGCTGACTCGACAATTCCTTATATTTTCTCGAGTCGCGAGACACTCTATTGTTTCTCGCGAATGTGTCAGTTCTCTTCTTGCAGCTATCTCGTTCCTCTCATTCCCCTCGCGCGTTCATCCAAATCGCAATCAAAATTTAATTCAAATAACTCCCCTTGTAATTGATATTTTTTTTATTGCTAGATTTTATCCAAGGACTTTGTCACACCGAAATATTTTTATATATATTAGTTCAAATATTGCACGTCGCACTTTCGCCAAAAGTCTCTTGTCGCGTCCTGGATTTAGCGGGAACATATATCGCTCGCTCGCAAGCGACGGCATAGATGCATCTCGAATGAGCTCCGCAGAAGCTTTCTCGAGACACTCGAAAACGATGGCTCCTCGTCATCTTTTCACTTTTCCACCTCACATATAAAATATTGCATGCATACATGTAAATTCATGCAGATTAATGTGGGAATGGAAAATGAGTTCAAAATAAAAATAATGCTGAAAAAGCATGCGCGACGCGTGGTCCTGTAACGAAAAAAATCAATATTTGCCAAAAGAAAAACAATGAAAAATATGTTTATGCGTAAAAATTGTTTAAAATTTACTTTTACTCTATGAATCATATTGTAAGCCGTACAACCAAAGGATTAACAATTTTTTGGAATAATACCGGAATGTCTATTATTTTGATAAAAAATCATTTTAACGCGTAAATAAATTTAAGACGTGAATCTTGGCGGCGTTAGAACCTGAGAGGGCGAAATTCAGTCACGCGTTATAATTTTCCATTAAGATCGGGTTAGAAGGCTGCCGGGGACATCGAAAGGAAAATAACTCTCCCGGAGGCTTTCCGGGTGAGGGAATAAAAACAAATAAAGGTGACAATAAAATCGTCGAGAGGGCGACTCGTCATCGATTTGAGCCATTTCGACTGTGAAAAAAATAAAGCGAAATATATTTTTATATACACTCCATCAACTCGAGAGAGCATTTCCATCGGGACTTGAGAAAAAATGAACAAAAAAAAAGAAAGAAAAGAATAGAAAAAAAACGAGTAAATTCGATTTCGCGTTCCATTGTCAAGATTTGGAAGGCCCTTGGCGAAATCCTTCGATTACTAGCGATAAAATTCGTCGGGGAGGAAAAAGAGAGAGAGAGAGCGAGGAAGGCAGATCGAGCGAGCGCGAGAAACGAAAAGAGTGGCCTGTGATTGCCTCAGTGTTGTAATTAAAAGAAAGATTAGTTTCTGCGTCTATATCGGCGAACGATGTGCCTGGTTTCATCGCGCGTTCTCAATTTCCCCTCCTCTCCCCTCCGCGCCCCTTGCACTCCATCCGCACCCTCTATATATAAATTCGCAGCGCAGAATTTGTCTCTCTCTCCCTGCTTCGATCTCTCGTCTTCTCGTTGATTCTTCTTTTCTTATTCCTGTTCCTGAGCGAGGGGAACCGTCGAGAAGCCGGAAAATAAGACGGCAAAAGAGCTTTCGACGCTGCTCGAAGGATATCGTCCGAATTTAATGAAGCCGCCCGATGACGCCGATTATTCTGCTGGATGATGAGAAAATTTGCGAGAGCGAGCCCCGCGCTTTATTCACCCTCGCTACGGTAAATACACACCGTTCCGCGAGCGAGATAGGGAAAATATACTCGAAATGTTTGCAATTCAAATTGAACAAATTTCGTGGCTTTCTTCATTTGGATTTACCGTATAATTGCGCAACACTTTTTATACGGCGAAAAGTCAAATAAATCGTCGATCGTGAATCACACGCGTTCGATTTTTGCTCTCGATACGCGTGAACCCTGGTCGATCGAAGCAGCGAGTATTGGACTTCGTACGCGCGATGAAAATCGCGGCCGCGCGAGAAACACGCTCGGTAAACCTCTCGAAAACCGGAGAGCCCACTCGCTCTCTCTCTCTCTCTCTCTCTCTCTCTCTCTCTCTCTCTCTCTCTCGAGCTCAAGAGCTTTTTGCTTTACTCTCGTACTTAGGAACGTCTATATACTCTCTTGCCATATTGCATACAGGGTGTCCCGGAGCTCGATAACGAAGCTGTAAAAATTACAGCCCCGATAAAATTTCGGGGCAGAAAAGCTTCGAGGAACTTTTCCATATATATAATGCGCGCAACTGAAATCGAAACGTCGATGGAAACATTCCGACTTTAACGCCGTTCGGATAAAACTTTCGAACTTTTATTCCCATTGGGGAATTTTCTCGCAAATTTGTTTCTTTATTGCTCAATAATTACATCGTATTCCGGAACACCCCGTATATACACAGAGTCCCGCGTGCTTTTCCGAGCTAGCGGGAGAGAAAAATCGAGAACCGTGCCGGAATAACGCGCCAGTGGTAATGTCATGCTAAGATCAATTTTGTATTCCACGCGTCACTTCGCAGACAGGAGTTGAGCGGCTACCACCGCGTGCTTTTCCAAAATTCAGACCATTATCACACGAAGCTGTTTCCTCTATCGGAGCGTAACTCGTGGGCGTGTCCTTCAAACTCCACTCTTTTTGGAATACGTATATCTATATATAATAATGATGACAGCAAAATGAAAATTTGCCTATACAAACACCATAATAGCATACCAATTTAAAGAAGCGAATAATAACATTGTAAAGTTTTATATTTTGAAAAAAAAGATAACGCGTTGATTTTGACACTTTATATTATACATTGATGATAATATATATTGAATTATGAAAATATGTGTAAAAGTAATTTGAGAAAAAAATGTACGTGATAAAATTTATTTAATGAAATTGAGTTGGTACAATATCGGTATAAATAATCAACACATCATTCAACACCTTCTGCTGTTTATATTAACATATACTTATGAGTAATGCATAAAGTTATAAAAAGTGAAAAAATGTATTTAGTGATTTATGAATTTTAGTATTTTATCATACGTGTATGTTCATTTTTAACATAATTTCAGATTGTAACTCGAAGGTTTAATGAAGGTTGACCAAATTTGTTTTTTATATTTCGATAATTATTATCTTTGACATGATAAAACATATTTGCTTCACGCTTTCAAATAATTCACTTTAATTTTATTAACTTTTTATCTCAGTAAATAATATATCTAATGTAAACACCAAAACGATTCTGACGATCCGTACAAATCCTATATTAAATAAGACATGAGGCCTCTAATCGATAGAGCTCAGAATAGAGCGCATTATGCGGAGCGCATTAACTTTTGGCTAATCTCTTCTCTCAACATGCTTGGGAAATAATGTTTTAATCATTCATTTCCTCTTGCAAAAATTATTTATAAAGACGATATCGTCGAGGCCACGAAAAGATATCGCCAATTGAAATTTTAAAATTTTCCTATTTTCGATTTTCGAAAAATCAGACTGGAGGTCCTTGAACACGCTAAATTTTCTCAGCTCATGTGAAATAAACTTGCAATACAATTTTCTATTATTTATATCCAATATATCTGGATAAATATACCTGAATAGTTCGAGGATCGTAAAAATAAAAAATAAAAGAGAAAATTCGTCGACTGTAACGAAGAAAAAATTCCAAATTTCCAAAAATACTTCGACTATTCATCGAGGTCGAGGGAAAAATCGAACACGGTCTTGATTTTCTGGATTTTCGACTGAATTTGGAATCAAGTAGCTCGGTGTAAAGTGTCGAGGTAGGACGTGTCGGGTCTCGCCAGGTAGTTCGTTACCGAAAAACATTTAGTAAAAATTCGACAAGTTCAATTGAGTGTCAGTTCCAGTGTGATTTTCAATCATACGAAAAGTGAATAGTTTAGTATTTCAAATTAATAATTTCGTTTCAAAATAATTTTAAAAACATATCGGTCCGGATGTATCCTATATTTAAAAAAAAAGATGAAATCTCTAATAAATTAATCAGCATAGAGCGCATTATGCGAAGTTGTATGAAGTATGCGCCTATAAAAGAACGGTAAAATATCAATTAAAGCATGTAAAAAAAGCGCCACGTTGTCGTTCGTGACTTAAAATCAAATGATTCATATAACTCCTACATTGTATCGACTCAGCAAACTTTTTCATTTTTAGCAATAAAAATTTTATTCAATTTTCAGAAAAATATCGTTAAAAATGTTTAAAAATTGTCAATTTTCAACTAAATTTTCTTTTCAGTGTGATAATAACAAAATAAAAATTTGCTTGTTCAAAATGCTAATCATATTTGAAGTGCAAGTTATTACTTGCACTTAGGTTGATAATAAATTAAATTATGAAAAATTGAAAAAAAAAGTATATACGTGCGTGGAAAAAATGGGCGTGATTACGAGGTGTAAGTCACGGTAATAACGATGTCCACGCTCGCACCTCTATTCCGGTCTCTCTCGCACTTCGGAGCCCTTCTCACGGAAAGTAATATGTAAGAAGAAATAAGCCCTTGCTCGTATATTCAGCGATATCTGATGGCGAATGCGCGCTCCCTTTTCCCGTTGAAAACTTAATTCTCCGACTTTCTCGAGAGCCGAAAACCTCGCGAAATTATCTTCCTCTTTTCTCCACGTATTTTTTTTCAAGTTCTCGCCGTTTCAACTCGTCGCTTTCCCCGGCTGAAAACTTGCTCTCGAAATATTTATAATTCTCCGCTTAATTGCGCAACCTTCGTCCCTTTGCCATTCTTTCGGCGCTGCAACGAGCACGACGAAGTTGCCCCGTAATTACCGGACGATATTATCGCTACTTTAAAATCGTCCCGACCTATTAATGAACAAGTCGGTCCTCTCCGCTCCAAACTTCGTCCTCACCGTCGTCCGCTTTTTGCGAGCCAGAGAAAGATGGCGCGGAAGGGGGAGGGGCCGTATCTTATCTCTGATTTTCTTGCCACTTTCCCCGTAATTGAGGCGAGTTGGCGTTTTTTAATTTTATTAACCGTTCTTAAAAGCGTACGCAAAAAAAGCTCACACACATACAATATATTCATCGAAGTATGTACACACTTTTTTCTTTTTTCTTCACAGTCTACTGAAGATTTTCATTGAAATATATATAGTTTGGCGAAATAGGAAAATAATAAAGTGTCGATATTTTAACAATTCTCAACTCGGCTGTTGATGCCCGGGAACCACCGAAGCGAATTTCATTCAACGTGTGAGCTTGCATAAACCGAGAGCACTGATCCGAGAATGCATTAACAAGTTGGGCGTTATCAATTCTCGTATATAACGTCGGGTGAACACGGGCACGAGCCTCGGCAAGTTGCTCGCATCCAACTTTGTCGCTACGTTACGTCGGCTCGTACGGAACGCTTGTATCAGTGCCTATCCCCGTACACGTATTTTCGTCGTATACATCCTCCGTGGAAGTAGCCCGAGAGAGCCCGGATAGATATTGCAATTTCCCATCCTGCATTTTAGCGGATGAGAGCGAGAGTTTAGGGACACGCTCGATCGCAAAGTCCCGTGGCTTAAATTTCTTCGGTCCGTTCAAAAGAATATTTTGATAAATTATTGAAATAAATTATAAATCATTGTTTATTATAAAAGAGAATTTAGGGACACGCTCGATCGCAAAGTCCCGTGGCTTAAATTTCTTCGGTCCGTTCAAAAGAATATTTAGATAAATTATTGAAATAAATTATAAATCATTGTTTATTATAAAAGAGATTTTAGGGACACGTTTGATCGCAAAGTTCA
>JAPYYW010002974.1:0-19809 GCA_030522545.1 Cremastinae sp. A BG-2022a
TTATGTTTTTCTCACTTGTCACCGCATTGAAATATATCACGGTAATTTTTACCGTGAAATTCACCACAAAAATTAATATTAAATTCTCTCCGTGTATATGATATCGCGTACACTGAGAAAAAAATTTGTTTGAATCGACTGAACGGTCGGACACGGAGGGCGAAAGAAATATTTATTTAATTTAACATGATATTTATTTAATTCAACTAAATTTTTGTTTCTATCCCTTTTGTTTTATAAACGGAAATAAATGTTTGGTTGAATCAAAAAAATATCATGTTAAATTAACTAAATTAACTAAATCTTTCTTTCGCCCTCCGTGTCCGCCCGTTCAGTTGATTCAACCAAACTTTTTTCTCAGCGTATATAATGTCAAAACGGCGATTGAAAGAGGGAGGGAGGGGGGGGAGGGAGAAACACTTTTCGCGGTCGGTGCGCGGCGGGACAAGGGAGTGCGATTGGTCGATGATAAGGGAAAATTTGGAGTACAGCTGTTGGCGAGATATTCGCCGGTAAGAGGCGGTCGGAGGCTGATATTCTTCGGCTGATCTTGATAACTTTCTTGCTCCGATTCGCCAACGAGCAGGTTCCCGATATCCGACAATGGAGCAACATTGACCACGCGACTGTTATGTTTCTCTTCTATATAAATATATATAAGCTAAAAAAAGGTACATCCGCGGAAGCGATTGTCCGTGGTTTCGAACGTCGAGGGAGCTCTTTCGCTCCCTTAAAAATCTGGAGCACCAGGAGCCGATATCTCTCGAGGTCACTCGCTCTCTCGTCATTCTTGTCTCTTCCATTCTCCCAACGGCCAGCAAAACAGCACCATTCTTCTATTCCAAAGACGACCAACAATCGACTTTACAAAAAGAAACGAGAATAAAAAAAAAATAAACAATAGATAAATAATCTTTGACGATGTCTTTGACAAAATTTTGCTCCATCGACTAACATTTTTCTCTCCGATTGTATATATTTATACATTTAAATAATAATTACTTTTATTATTATATTTACTATATAATTATATTTACTATATATTTTCTATATAAAGTATAGAAAAAGTATAGTAAGAGTATATAGTAAGAAAAAAAGTAAATAAAAATAAGACTTTTATATTGTTAAGGTGGTTCAGGAGAAACGATAATAAAATTGAGTCACGTCCAACCTTCTGTTTCTTTGTAAGCTAAGGACAACGGATTATCCGCCACATTTAATTAAAGAACGTAATCGCACCGTGTACAGTTTACGAGATATGAAGAACGTAATTAAAAATACGTTCTCCGCGCTTATATAACCTTTGAAAAATTTACCGAAAGTGATGAATTTACGCAAATTTAGTCGTGTGATTGTGTACAATTAAATATTCTTATTTGAAACTTTATTACGTTTACGAAGTTTACGAAGTTCATTAAAGTTTCACACAAGTCTTTTACCGTATACATTTTTTTTTGAAATAATATATTGGATTTTGCATGCATTGGAAACATTTTATATCTCAAGTACGATATTTCCAAAAAATATGCAATATTCAAGAGCGGATTCTTGCACGACCGTAACTTTTATACATTTTTTTGTCACACGTAAAATTTAAGGTAATATTCATTCTTTAAAATTGCAACTTTAACAAAGGCCCTGGTAGGAAGCTACGAAAAATAATGATTATTTTAACAATAAAAATATTATCGATTTTTACAAGGTTAAATTTTTTTTTATTTTGTACACACGCGTGTGATGCTGAGGAACTTTGATGAAAGTTTCGAAGAAATTATTTTTGAAGTAATTCCATGCACGTACCACCTCAAGAGAAATTCACTGAACGGTTTCGAAGATATTTCATTGAAAAGTTATCTGATGCGAACGACTTAAATGATCGAATAAACGATGAAACTCATTTTTTCGTCATACATATATAATAGTGTACGATTGGTTTCATCGTTTATTAAATCATTCAAATCATCCATAGATATATATAACTTTGCAACGAAATATATCAAAACCGTTCAGTGAATCGTGGTCTGTCAGAAAATAGCTATATAATAATTGAGAACATATATTCCTTGACAATGAAGCGAGATTGTCTATATAGCGACTTCTCGGCACAAAAAAGTATAAGGGCAACGCACCCAGATGGAAAAAGAAAAAGAAACAAAAATGAAGAATGTTTTTTTTATGGGATAATAATGAGTGGGGAAATTAACGTAACATCGCTCGCGAATGGTCTCCATTTGTTGTTTCCTTTTTCTTTTTTATTCCAGAGCGGGCCGACGATTGTGTATATATAGCGAGAATGTATGGGAAAGAGTGAGAGAGTGAGAGAGAGAGAGAGAGAGGTTACGGCGGCGATATCGCGGGAGCGGATCGTTAAACCGAATCCCTCTGTGGCTGTCGTGCCATGTCGAGCGATTTCGCCATCGCCCACGCCGCTTATATAGCCCGCGTGTGGAGCGAGCCGGTTCGTAAGGTCGCTCTCGCGGTGTTGTATCGATCCCAGAAAGTCCCTCGAAAAGGGGGGTAAGAGCTCGTGCGAGAGGAACGAACAATCGCCCGGACGTGAATCGAACGGGAGAGGCCCGGAGGAGGCGAGCAGGAGAAAAAAATGAATCGCGAGAGGAAGAGGGCTCCGGAGAGGAAGCCCGCGTTTCCGTCATCGCGACAAAGGCCCTCCACTCCGCGCGATCTTCGTTATTCTTATCTTCGTTACACGCGATACACCCTTTTCTCCGGCTCTCGCCCAGATACGTCATTTCACCTTGTCGATGAACTTTTGAGAGTCCTCGCGTCGCCACTTCCTTTTCGTTTCCCCCCCCCCGCCCTTTCTCTCTCGGTCGTTAAAGAAAGCCTGCTCTCATTCGCAACCAAACATATTTTTTCTGAGTTAAAAAAATAAAAAATTCTCTTACCCTCCAACCCAAATAACGTCATAATAATCTAGACATTTGCCCAAATATTCTGTTATTCGCAAACAAACATTGTTTTTTTTTTAATAAAGTAATAACATGCAAATAAAAATATACGATCCATGAAAAAATACTCCAATGAAGGCCAAAGCTCCACGATGAGACAAAAAGAACAAACAATCGAGACTAAACATTATTTCACAATATAAAATAGTAATATGAAATCAAAAATGTATTGTACATAAAAAAAATACTCCAATAAAGGCCGAAGCTCCATGATGAGTCAAAAAGAACAAACAATCGAGACTAAACATTATATATTATATATTATATAATATAAAATAGTAATATAAAATCAAAAATGTATTGTACATAAAAAAAAATACTCCAATAAAGGCCGAAGCTCCATGATGAGTCAAAAATAACAAACAATCGAGACTAAACATTATTTCACAATATAAAACAATAATATGAAACCAAAAATGTATTGTACATAAAAAAAAATACTCCAATAAAGGCCGAAGCTCCACGATGAGACAAAAAGAACAAACAATCGAAACTAAACATTATTTCACAATATAAAATAGTAATATGAAACCAAAAATGTATTGTACATAAAAAAAATACTCCAAAAAAAAATCGAAACCATGTTTTTTTTTGGTCGTTTATTTTTCTGCCCTCATCCGGAACGCCTACCGGTCGGATTCCACTTGGAAAAAGTTCAAATTTGCCGAGAAGAGGAAAAAGAGTGTCACGTTGCTTCGCAGGTCGCGCTAAGTTTGCTTCAAATGTCTCTGTGCCCAGGTGAGAGTTTTCGATGAGATAAAAAGATTGAGAAACGTGCTAGTTTTTCTTTCTTCGTCGAGTCACGCCTGAATTATCTCGATTGACGAAGAACTCCGTGATTGTTCGCCTCCGGAATTCCGTGTTGAAAATTCCGAGTTAAACATCGCCCGACAAAAATCACGAGCGTTTTCTCCTATTACGTACGATTCGATTCGCCGACTACGCCGTCGAAAGCGAACGGTTATTGTACTCTATATTATTAAATTGATGAAATATGACAAAAAAATTTCAAACCAATAGTAAAATCATAAAAAAACGATGATAACATTTTTATAAATCTTAAAAAAATAGTTATTTCAAAATGTCGGGAAACGAAATAGAAGCGAACGGTGCCAGACGAACGGCAAACTTTGCAAAGCGAGAGCCACGAAATTCGTCTCCGAATCATGAACGATAAAACGGAGCGTGTTTCGGCGAGACTTCTAAGAAAATTCCCTCGAAGTAAGAAAATCCCTTGTTTTTTAATTAAAAATTTATAAAGGAAATGAAATAGGCACGGTTGTCTAACTTACTGCCCTTTTAAAAAAATCAAAGATATGATTTCCTAGCTTCCATGTAAAAGGAGTTCTTATATGCCTATATAGTTACATTCTGGTATATATAATATATTAATAAATTTCCAAGTAAATCCCTGCAGCTTTCGAGACTCGGACGACATCGGTCGTTTTCAAAAAGAGTCACCGGCGTTTCGCCGACAATCTCACCCTTACCGACAGCTGAGAATCCATTTTCATAAATCCCCGAACGCCATCTCGTGCTTTACCCTTCGGACTATGCATTATCGAAGTGCTTTTTTTATCACTTACCATTTTCATCGAACTATCTAAAGTTTCGTTAATTTTTATAGCTTAATTAATTACATCGTTGGAGGACACAAGAGAAGACTCTTAATAAATATATCCTGTATTAAAAAAGACATGAAGCCTCTAATCAATTAATCGGAATAGAGCGCATAGACCTAGAATCATTCATTTCGTTTTGCAAAAATTTTCAGGAATTACCTATAAAGTCAATATTGTCGAGGACACGAAAAGATATCGCCACTTGAAATTTTGAGATTATCCTATTTTCGATTTTCGAAAAATTAGGCTGGAGGTCCTCAAACATTTTCTCAGTTCATGCGAAAAAATTTTTATCTTACACGTGACCGTATTTTGTAAAAAACTCATGAATTACACGATGATGAAGTATATATTTTAGACTGTTTTCACGTTTCAAACTGATAATTCATTGAACTTTAAATTTTTGATGGTACGTGACGGAAAAAAGAAAAAAGTAAGTTTTTCGTGATCAATTAGTAAACGTCAAACTTATTTTTTCCACAAATTTCTCAATTTTTTCTTCCAGCGATCAATTAACGGTTTTAGCATATACATTTAAAACAATTTTTACAATTGTTTAAGGAATTAAAAATGAAAAAATTCAGTAAAATCATTAAAATTTATTACTTTAATATTATCAAAAACTATAAATCCATTAATCAAACATGTAAAATGTAGTTGATAGTAATCTCGTTGTTTCTTGTTTATATTCATCGGGACAAATACAATGAATTTCCCATAAGATTTAAGAGTGCGATAACTCTGAAATCGTGTAGTAAATTATTTTTAAATTCTATCCAACAACTTGTCATCGTTTTTTTTTCAAATCACTATACAATTCACCTAAAATGATCGAAGCGAAGATCGAGAGGTAAAGTTTAAATAATTGAAAAATGAATTTTAAAAATTAAAAAAATTAGGATTTATGGACTTTCGTTCTCTTTGAGATATTTTTTTAAATCTCTGCTAAATGAACGTTTGGATGGTTGGCAGGTGGACCGGACGAGACAAATTCACGGTTGACAGATCGTTCCGCTTATACTTGAAAGATTTAATATTCATGGGTTTGGAAGGGTTTTGGGTGCAAGGGGGGGGGGATGCACGCGTGCGATGGCCGGACGTATGAAAATCGAGGCGAGCATCGTTAATGAAGGAGCCACCTACATGCTCATTGCTCCACAAGTTCATATACTCTGACGGCTTCCCTCTCCCCCCCCCCTCCCCTCACCGCCACATCACGCTCGACGGTGTTATATTGATTTACGAACACGCGTCGCGCTCCTCGCCGCTGCCATAAACCGCTCCATCCACTTAACTCAATACATTTCACAAAATTTCATCAAGTTACAACTCGGACCGAATTCACCAGCATTTTTTTTTCATTTTTTTCCCTCGATCGAGAGCATCAGTCCTCTCCCTTCGGCGCATATCTGACAATAAATCATTTTCGCGCTGATCCTCTATTCGAGAAAGCAACGTTCGGTTTTTTGTTACCTTCTTCTTTTTTTTTATTATCGAAAAATGATATTCCCGGGCAAGAATAAAATTTGCGATTCCTCTCTTCGCTATGCGAGCGTTATTCTTTTTTTTTTCGAGGAAATTTTGGAATTTCCGGCAGCGGGAAATTCTTGAATTATTTACGATTTCGAAGGGAAGGAAGGTAAGAGTGGAATTCAGAGTTTTTAACGAAATAAAAAAAAAGAATTGAGTGAAAGAGTAGAAAAAATGTTTTGTTTTTGTCGGCGAAACGAAATGGGAACTCGATTCGAGCGCTGCTTCGATGATTTACGGATGGGCGAGCAAACGGTGTATCGGATTTTCCTATATAAACTTTCGGTACGCGCATAGATTTGGAAATATCGGTGAACGCGTATCTCCGGCCGCGATAAAAAATCGTACGGTTGAAAAAAAAGAAGGAATGAATAAAGAATCACGGGCCATCGGGCACGTATAGAAAAAAAAGGGAGAACCGCCGGGAGGAAGGAAAAGTACACGTACGGCCGATGCAATACGCGGATAATTAACGATGATTCAGTTTGCCTTTTGCTCTGGGCGAGAAAATGGTTTGTGCCACTCACCCGAATTTCTCGCTAGTTTTTCGGAAAAACGTCAACTCGAGCTAATTGCCGCCGTTCATTTATTCAGCTCGGTCTATGCTTGCCTTTTTTCGTCCTAATATTCGACCCGTGAAACAAAAGAGGGAACACCTTTTCTTCGACCCCGAAAAAATGCACTGAGAAGAAATTACGATAGATTTTTTTTTTAATTATAAAATGACAAAATATATACTGATTATTGTATAATTAAAATTTTTTTATATCCCAGAATTTATTATAAATGAATTTTCCGGAAATAGTAAAATAAGATTTTAATAACTTTTTAATGTTACTTAAGATATGAAATATATTGAAATATTTCAAAATATGATATTTACTTTTTAAATAATTGTAGTATCAGCACAAACCTGATAAGTGCGTTAATTGTCACATATACCTGAAAATTTTTTCTATACTCAATAAACTGAGTAAATTTGTCAAAACCGATTAAGATAACACGTATAGACGTTTTATGTGTAATTTTTAATACATATTGCATAATATGTGTTCCGGCGTTTAATATAAAAAGCATTCGCTTTTTAATTAACAAAAGTATTGAAAATTTTTTCATTTTTCGATTTGAAGAGCTTCCTCGATCGAAAAGATAAGTCTCGTTGAAAGATATTAGGAGTATTCTTTTTTCATGGGGGAATATATAGTTGGCTAAAGAAAGAACAAAGAAATTTTTTGCAATCTCGCACTTTTGTCTTTTGTTGCAGAAGGGAGACAAGATGAGAAAAAGAGAGCGATATTCGAAGACTTGGAGAAAGGCAAGAGCGTGTATCAAGGAAGAGGAAAAACCGAGAGAAGAGAATGATACTTTTGGTGAATTCGCTAGAGTTAATCAGCGAGAGGTGGCTGGCGAAAAGAGCCTCCAAAAGTCCGTCCGGCGTCGAGACTCGCGAGAACACGAAAAAATTCTCGTCCATTGCCACTTTTTACATTTACTCTCCAACTCCGCGCGTTACATTTTTTCTTTCCCACTCATCTCAAAAGTCAGAATAAGAACAAAAATATGGGTTAGAAGCAAAAAAAAATGCTTTTAAAAAAACGAGGTCAGCAATTTCGGACGAAGCAAAAAACGGGGTCTCAGAATCGATCTTTTGCGTTCGAAGATTAAGAGAGAGAGAGAGTGAGACACGTATTTTTTTTTAACGTGAGAGTAATAAAAAGAGCCTGGAATGACAAGTGGCAAAGATATACAACTCCGAGTAAAAACGGCGGGAGAGGCGAAAAAGGGAGAGACGAAGAAACGATGAAAAGTTGAAGCATCGAGATGTAAGTGCACGAATGTGCGTTCCAGAGACAAAAATTCAAAGAAAGTTGCTGCGCTCGTCCCCTCACGGCCTTTTTTCTACTCTTTCGCTATGTGCCTCCTTTTCTCACTTTTCGGTGTCCAGTCAGCCATACATAGACGAAGAAAGAGAGAGAACATTTTTCACAGAAGGAAAAAGGTTTAATGAAAAGTCCGAGTGCACCCTTTGCGTTTTTTAACATTCCCCCTTTTTTTTATCTTCTTTTCTTTTTACGCTCTCTATTTCTTTTTTTTCACCTCTATAAAGTCCGTTCTTCCCGAAGTCAGCGTTTTCCCTTCTCATTTCGTCCTTTTCGCATCAATGCCTCGTCAATTTAAACAGAACGAGACAAATTTAAACGAGACATTAAGTGTCGAACGAAAATAAAAATCTTGAATCCGCGATGAAATTTTCGCTCTGGGTCTCGGAATACCGTGAGCAAAAATTTGCAATGAAATGCACAGGGTACATCTAAAATTGCTGCGCTTTTTCGGTTGAACGTGATGAAATTACGAAAAAAAAGCCATTTACGATAAAATTTGACGTGGATCGTAAACTTACCAATTTTCGACGAGACCGACGTTCGAAAAGTTTGGAGGAAAACTCGCAGCAGCCATTTGGGGATGACGCTCACGGCGTATTAGAACTTTCAGCCTCGCCTTCCGCTCTGTCCCAGTTTTCACGTCAACTGTCTGCAAAACGGATAACCATTGTACATTTTTTCGCGAGTGTGCCTATTTTTTCATAAACTAATTATCAACTAACAATGTGGCGAGTAGCCACATTGTGGTCCACGGACGCAAAAAGTTCAAAAAGTTTTGATACAAATTTTTTAATTTATCATCATTATTATACATACATCATTATTATTATATCTGAGGTGAAATTTACTAAACGTGTAATTTAAAAAAAATTATGAAAAATATTTTTTTTAGGTTTTTTTTTAATCACTATACAAGAAAAGTTTTTTTATTTATGGAAAAGATTAGTAAACATTTTGTTAGTTCAAATTCGCTTGTTGATTATTGCCTCAACAATATTATACGCGTTAATACAATTAACCCTTTGCGTGTACAGTATATTTTTCGATACACAGTGTGTACACTGGGTCTTTTAGGGAACGGTCGATTTTTTTAAGTGATTTAAACTTTTAAAAATTTTGAAAAAATTTTAAATTATTAAAATATTACATGGCCGAAAAGTTGCCAATTCAAAATTTTAAAATCATTATTAATAATAATTGAACAACAGTTTAAAAAGTAGAAAAAACGAAATTTTGTTTTAAAAATTCGTAGCTCTCCACTAAATATTAAGAAATACGGTTTCAGCATTTGTAGCTTAGGCTATGAGCTTTCAAAAAAATATAAGGTCTTTGGGGTGGACTTCAAAAAGTTGTATTGTTGAAGCTCCTGAAAGTGGGGAATATTTTAATGGAAAAATAACGAACTTATATAAATGAAATACACAAATAGTTGTATTTTTACAATTTGTATTTATACAAAATAATCAAAATATCATCAAATTTTATGAAATATTTATTTGGGTTGTGAAATAACTGAAAAACTATGAGAAAGAACAAAAAAAACTGCATTGATTTACCTTCGAAAATACTGACGCCGTGTGTATATTGACCCTTTCAGGGAACATGAGTAATTGGCTCTGGCTGGCGTTTGCACATAAACTATCAGACCCGGGTCTCCCTTGGGCCTTTAGTCCCTATTACTATCTACATTTTTTATGCAAGGTATAGCCAAAGGCCACCCTTTATTCATAAGTGAGGAATTTAAGTTTGAAATTTTTACTGTTCCTACAAAGACCCAGTGTATACACACGGAGGGTTAAATGTGCGTTTTTCCAAATAATTTTGTTATTCCAATTGTTTACATCGTTTAGTCAAAATAAGTGTTTATACAGTTTTTTTTTCAAAACAATTTTGATGAAACAAACAAAAAAACAATTGAAAAAATTTATTTCATCATTTGCATCTGTTTTATAAAAAAATATATTTCGCAAGTGATTCAAATTAAATGAATTTGTGTTTAAAATGATGAATGAAACGAGGAAAATAATAATTGAAGCATTTTTGAGAGAGAGAGAGGGCAATATAGAGTTGAGTTGGCGAAGTAGGGATTTTGACCGAGTCCCGGGAGTTTATATAAATGTGGTGGATGTATATTGCTGGGAAACGAGAGGAGAAAGGGGGATATACTCGTGACAAGAGTCGTCGGGAGCAGCTTATCCAAACGAGCAGCAGAGAAATGTACAGACTCGCTGACGAGCGACGAGTCTCGTTTCTATAAAAGCTAATGCCCTGACGCGTTAAGACCCTTCCTAACGAACTTTCTCTCCCATTATTTAAATCTTATCTTGTATTATTCTCGTAAATGCTCGCGACCTCTTGATTCGCGTGCGCGCGCCACTGAATTTCCGTTTCGACAAATTTTCCTCGCTCAAAGAGCACCGATATAAGAATATTTCGAACGTTTTCAAGAAATCTATATAATATTCACGGAGAGAAGACAGTTTGAGCTTCGAAACATGTAAATAGAGAGTTCGAGGCTGAATAATAATGAGGAAAAGTTCGAATGCGGAGGACAGAAAGAAAATCTCTCCTCTTTCTTCTTTTCTATCGCGCGACGTTTTCTTCTTCTCGCGAGTTTTCGTCTCCGTTCTTCTTTTTTCCCCTCCCCTTCGCGCGTTTCTCTTTCTGCCATTCTCGCGAGTAAATACCCAGCTTCTTTTTCCGCTCGAAAATTCAACGGAGGCGAGCAAAAAAGGATTTTCTCGTCACAATGGATCCTTCATTACCGATACCACGGACGGCTGCGTTTCAATGACTCCGAATCACGAACACGCCTCGAGCTGTCTCCAGGCAAATCCTCCACATTTGTGCAATATTTTTCTAAGAGTATACACGGAGAGATGAAATATTCCGCTCGATGGATGAAAAATGTTAAATAGTATTGTAGCATATATAATTATTATTTTTCAGTACTTTACATGCACCGAATTATAATATCCACGATATACTATATTATTTTTTAATAAATGTGATATTAGTAAACATGGGGAAATATTGGTAAAAACTTTTCCAAGTAATGTTAATATGCAAATGAAATAAAAATGAAATTATAAAATTAACTATATTTAATTTTATAAGTATATTCAGTAAACAATTTTTGGATATAATGAATAATTAATAAAAATTATACAATATATGTTAATTTTACTATAAAAGCTGTTATATTTTTTTCCGTATTTTTTAATGAGTGATATTAGGAAAATTAGGAAAAATATTACTAAGAACTTTTCCAAGTAATATTAATATGCAATAAAAATGAATAAAAATGAAATTATAAATTAACTATATTTAATTATTAGTATTTACCAAATAATTGTTGTAAATAATGAATATAATTAATAAAAAATAACAATCATTGCAATTTTTGAAAGTAAGAGAAATATTAAATTAAAAAATTGCTTTTTTTGAAGGAGAAAGTTTTGAAAAGGCATTCGTTGAAAATTGTAGTCAGATGTGTTTAATTCGAGGTGGTTGTACGCTAGCGCATACGAAAGATGTTTCCGCGTACATGGAAATTTCTGACATCTGTACACGTATAAGCGTTGGTACGTAATTTAGAGCGAAGAGGAGGGATTCGCCATAACCGAGCAGAGACGAATTCATATCCGGCCTCGAGTCACAGGAGTACGAGACGTACGAAAATCACGAGCACCAAATGTTACTTGGAAAATTCAGCGTATCTGATGTTAGCACCGCACGAAACTCGCGCCTCATTCCACTTGTTAATTCGCTTCGAGTCCACCAGTCTTGCCAACCAACCACGATATTATCCGCAATGGCAGTTATACCTACCCAACAATTTTCCTACCAACATCGACCTTGCAGTATTCACTAAATACGAATTTACATTATTCATAAACGCATTTTATTTTTGTTTTTATCTCTGAAGTAAAATTCGGTCGTGGAACTCGACCAATAAATGAACGTTTAAGTTCTTTTTCATGTTTTAGTATATTTAAATATTGTAATAATTTATTCATAAGCTTCGCTAAAATACGTACGTATAATTATTATGAAATAATGTTTGAAATATGTAATATTATTATTAAGAAAAGCAAAAAATACTGCAAACGATTTTTTTTCGACATCTCGGAGATTGCTTATACACAAGAAAAATTACTATAAATAACTTTAAATTAAATAATAAATCAAAATATACATCCTATTTGTTAGAAATCTGCCGTGAGATTCTTCAATGCATATATAATGTATTTTTAATATATTTTTATCAAAAATATTTGTCTCTGTATGTATTGTTGACATTTTATTGCAAAATTCTTGTTCATTTTATTTTTATATATTCCGGATAAGATTTTTATCTCGAATAAAAAAATGATCACATTGTTGAGTGTTCATTGTGAGACGTCTCTCTGAAATTCTTTTCATCGGATTTTTCTGGAAATCTGAGAAGAGAGTTCGGATAGAGGAAAAATTCGATAATGATGGAGGATGTTTGTTCGATGTCGTTGAATGCACTTGCCGTTAATTAGAATCTCCTTTGTTTCTTATCTCGTTTCGATCAGGCAGCCTTTAAAAGAATTTTTTTTCCTCCCTGCCCCGCTCTTCCCATTTGCTCAAATTATTCGGGTCAACTTCTTCGGCTTTTTTTCTTCCCTTTCGCGATCGAGAAAAATCGTTAATGACGTCAAATCGCCTGGAACCGAGAGGAAAAGGGGTGCGAAACGATGAGAGGAAACGAGTTCGGGAAGAATGCCAACGCGATCATGGAAAAAATGATATTGTCTCCTGGTAGACATTGTTACATTCGATCCGATGATGGAAATACGATATTTGACGAAACGTCTGCGATTTTATTCCGGATATGATTAAGGGGATCATCCTAACGAAAAATGACTATGTTTTGTCATAACGTGCGTTATAACATCGAATCTTTATAGTTATAATATCGAATCGTTATAATATCGAAACTGATGTAAGGATATTTTTCGTATAAAAGATATATAGCAAATTTATTTAATCGTTACGATATGACTAATTCTAGC
Organism: Cremastinae sp. A BG-2022a; assembly: GCA_030522545.1. Classification (NCBI taxonomy): domain Eukaryota; kingdom Metazoa; phylum Arthropoda; class Insecta; order Hymenoptera; family Ichneumonidae; species Cremastinae sp. A BG-2022a. Next base: position 13,047 of record JAPYYW010002974.1, read on the forward strand.
ATTTGTAGTTTGTTAGGTATATTTTTATATTATAAAAGTTGTTTTCGAAAAAACTGTAGATTTTTTTCAGAATGTCGAGTTCCTATATACACTGAGAAAAAATGTTGATTGAATCTACTAAAATGTTATTGATTCAACAAATATTTGCAGAATCAATCAACATTTTTTGTCAGAGTACCATTGTTCAAAAGTTTCCTAGCTCAATTTGACGTATTAAAAAAATATAATGTCTCAGATTGTATGATTTTTCGCAAGACTATACATGCAATATTAAAAAAATTAATTAACAGTGACGCAGTTTCTGAATCGTCATCGTTAAAGTTTTAGACGATTTTTGGGGATGTCATTTAGAAATAATATGCATGTAATATTTTTTAAAAATCTTACATCATTTTTAATTTTGGACATGAAATCCTTGATAATTAGTATAAAGTTTTTCTATACGGTTCGTATAAAGTATATATGGATATTTTCCAGTAGAATCTCGATATGAAGCCCATTCGGTAAAATATGTAGAGCGAGAGCCGTTTGGTTGCGAAAGCTTGTATCGATTGGGGGAAAGAAGAGCGGAGTTAAGCACGCCATAGCAATAGTCAGAAGCCACGAGAAACTTTCCAAGAATTCGTTGAACGTCAGAGAGCTTTCACGATGCAAAACCAGCCCCTTTCCCCTCGACTCACCCTCTCCCTCGCTCCTTCTCTCGAGCTGTTTCAATTATTGCGTTGATCAACTTGTTCAATTTGTAACGTTCCTCATCGTACAGTGAAAACATTTTTTTTATTTTCAGGATTAAATTTCTCTCCTTACAGAGAGTCAATATATTAAAAACTTTATTTAAAGCAGACCATTCTTATATTTTTATTTTCTTTCATAAAAAAAAAAAAAATTTCCTCAATACATCAAAGTAAAAGTATTAAAGTATTTTGAAAGTTTTTTCAGCACAGCACAAGTGTCGAGATATAATATAGGGGAGGGGGTGGGGGCAAGATGAGCCCTTTAAGAAAAAAATGCTCGAAGCCTTAGTTTTTTTTCACTCATTTCACTTTTTTTAGTCCCTTGTCAAATATTTGGTATTAATTTGCTGTGTTAACTATAAATAGAAAAACGATAAATGTGAGGCAAGATGCTCCCCCCCACAAAAAAAATTTATAATGTCAGTTTTTTACTCGTATCTTTTTTTTGAGTTTTTTTGCCATGTATTTAGTATGCAGTATAAAATGCACCATAACAGTTAATGATAAAAATTTGGAGCTAAATGGACCTTTTGGAAACTTGAATCAAATTTTCTTGTAACTTTTCAGTTCAACAACTATAATTGATGAATTTGAGAAAAATTTATTTTCGCGCTAAAACATCATACAGTATTAAAAATGGACTTGCTAAGCGCTTTGCAAGCGTTCTATGCGTGCAATTTCTGGGGAATAATTACGGAAAATTATAATTATTCCCCATTAATCATTTCTACTTGACAAAAATGTTAGAAGCCCATTTTTCTCGAAAAAATATTTGTAGGTTTTTTAAAATCTAGAGGGCCTATTTTACTCTCAAACACTTTGTGCATTAAAAATTTTAGGGGCCCATCTTGCCCCATCCATTTCAATTAATCTCTGAATTTATTTAAATAAAAAATGTATTAGTGACGATAACTTTTATTTTCATTATTTAAAGGTGCAACGTTGAAAGTATCGGTGCGACATTGGTCGTGAGAATATAATATGGTGGAAAAGTTATTTCGAGAAAACGGCATCGCGAGGAAAAAAGTTAGAGTTCATTGAGCAGCTTCGATTTGCTTCTGCCTCTCTCAACAAAATACTTGGGCGAGATGGCGAGGGGGTATGTAGAGGAGGTCGGGAGTCTCTCGTACAAATTGAATCGAAGCTACGCGCCCTGAGGCGTTATAAACGTCAGCGCGGTTGTTTTCCAATAAACCGAGTGACGGGGTACGAAGAGACGGTTGTTCTTTTGAAGAAAATACAAAGAGAAAGAGAGAGAGAGAGAGAGAGAGGAAAGGAGAAAAAATGGGGAGAAAATAAGAAAGACGAAAGAAAAAAGAACGCGGTTTTAAAACGTGACCAGGGACACGGGAATGAAACGAGAATAGCCGAGAATAACTCCAGTGCTAAAACTTATTATCGAATAACGATTCCCCGCAGATTCAATATTCACGATATTGCATATAGTTTTTGTGCAGCGATCGAAGCGAAAAAACGGATTTTTTTTAGAAAGGGTCTCTACGCTGGACAATGCATGTGTTTCCCAGGAAATTTCATTGATTTCCTCGTTCATTAGTTATGAATATATGTATATATCGAAATAATCCGAGCCGACTGATTTTTTTTTGTTTTCTGTTATGCGTTATGAAAGTATAATAATGAAAATATAGTTGATTATGTTCGTATACGCGGGTATCGAACCTGACTGTATTATTTTGTTTGGTATTGCATATATAATATGAATACGATGTATATTTTTTTTTCATCATTTAAAATGGATTACTAATTTTATTCGATTTTTTTATTTGTTGGCTAAGGTAGTCGTAATTGTAGCACAATTCAACAGACTTATTTTGATAAATTACAGGCTTTAATGAATATAATTGACAATCACTCGGCAAAATTTCAGTGACCATATTATTGAGCAATTCGTATAATTAAAAGTCAATAATTTTTGTGATAAATTTATATACTCTTATTTTCTAAGATTTATACTCATTTTTCTGGGAATCTTCAAGTTTTTAAAAATTTTATTCGATGAGTACATTTTCTTTTTCCAGTATTCCAAAACAAATATTCTTTACAACTTATTTCTTTTGTACCTAAAATTTTTTACCCAATTGAGTATGTTGTTAAAAGAGTGTTAATCTAATTTTTAGAAAACCATTGCATGTAAGCTCATACAATTGTAAATAAAAACTGCATTAAAATGTAATAAAGTTTGTAAATTATTTCTACGACAGTATATTTGAACTCTTCGATACTTATTTATATGAGAAATTTATCGTTCAACATTAGAAAAGAGTTTAACTGTTGGACGTACACCTTATTGTCTCGATAAAATTTTTTACAGTTTCGAAAATCCGTTTCAATGACATTAAGAGCTAAAAAGTAATCGCTCTCTGTTAAACGAGCGATAAAACTTGGGCAGGAAAGCTGCATTTACCTGTTTCTATTAATTTTTTATGGCGAATTAAAGAGAGAAAAATTTCGTCCCCGGGAAGGCGATAAAAGAAGATTTTTGAGATTCCCGGTGGAATTAGAACGCTGGTAAGAAGGAAGCCAAGATAAATGTCATCCGACGGGCGGTTGGAAAAATGAGAAAATTCTGTAACGCCGAGACGGGTTGGAGGAGGCTTGAAAACGAGTAATGAGAAAAATATGAAAAAGGAGAAGTGAAAAAATGAAGAAAAAGAATTAGAGGATGAAAATTGAAGAAAAAAAGGGTGAAAAAAATTAAAAGAGAGAGAGAGAAAATAAGGAAGATTGGAAGATCGTCGTACGGCGAGTGGCACTTTTGGGGAGAAACGGAGGCCTCCGAGTTTGCGTCACGTACCTCTTTCTAGCTTTTAAGATCTTCTACTAAATTCAGGCAAGCGAATTTACAAGTGCTCTCCTAACGAATAGACTCCCGTGCTAACCCCTTCAAATCTAGGTTACATTTGTCACTGCTTTCCTCTACCAGGATTTGCTATTTTTTTCTCACCCACACGTACCTTTTTTTAATTGTCAATTATTTTCCTACAGTATACACTATAGAAAAAAAATTATGAAAAATATCTAACTCATTAAATTTTAAAGGGTTTCGGTAATACTTTTAAAAATGTTACCATCAACTCAAATTTAAAAAAAAAATGAATCACAAATGTAAAAAACGTAGATCGTTCGAATTTGAAGTCGATCAACCACGTTATATTTTATAAATTATTATTTTTTTAAACTAAGCTTATACATGGAAGTAAATGGGAGAAATGTTTATTTCGGCTGTAAATTTTGTTTAAATATTACCATCTGTATAAAATTTATGTCAGACCTCAATTAGATGTCAACAATTACTGTCAAAAACCCAAGTTTATGCATCAAAATCAAGTAAAATAATAATTATCATATTATAATAATATTTCAAAATTGAACTAAATCACTTTTTGTCAAAGATTATATGCAAAAAAAATTTAGAGAGCGACAGTTGTACCTTATGCAGAAAAGTATTATATTTTACTGAAGATCTTGTAATCAGATAAGTAGTACCGAAACCCCTTTAATATAACTTAAAAAAAAATATTTAACTCAAATTCTTCATCTTTTTGGTTGACTTCGGTATTGATGGCGTTTAATATTTTGGAACGAGGATAAAAAATTCAAGTAAAAAATGCTGGAAAGATGAAAATATCATTACATCTAATAATTATATATAAATGGTCAGTCACGTGGAAAGGTCTCTTGTATATTGCGTATCCAGGAAGTTAGAACCCATCAAGTAGAGGGAAAGTAGAAATGTCCAGATAGGTCAGTCATGAGAATAACGTCCAGTCCTGAGAGGAATAAAAGAGAGCGGGGAGAGTCGCGTGAACTTTGCAAACAGCTGCCCACTGTGTTTGCCAGTTATCGTTAAATTGATTTCTGCACGAAAAATGAATTCTCTCTCTCCCATTTCGTATTATTTCAATGATATATTTTCATTCCCGCAGCAATTACTCACATATATATATATTGTTTTATATCTTTTTTTTTTCAATTCGCACAAATTTCGTTCCGCGAATCAGCGTGTAGCACAAAATCGTGAGAGAAAGACAAATTTGCAGAAGCCGAATATCCACTCGTAAAATCCAATTTTAGATCTGAATGAGCCATTATGATTCTCGGCCTCAAGCGAGCCGAATATTCCAATGAAATTGTAGCGCTATTCGGATGGAAATAGCCATGAATCGAGCAAGACTGACTCACAGCAATTAAGAAAATTTATATCGCGCGACCATAAATTACGCGGGAAATGAAACAAAGTGAAATTCATCGATCGATCTCCGTATACTTATATACTTTTTCATAACTTTCGAACGAATGCGTATATCGTTCAAAAGTATGATTAAAAAAAAGAGCATGAAAATATCGGTTGCGAATGTGAAAGAGCGAGGATTTCGAATAAAAACGGCTTATTTTTTCGACCGGAAAGAATATTTGAGGGGACGCGTGAAATACATGCACTCCGCCGGTTGGGACAAACGCGCGTGAAGAGAATTATCGGAAAGTTTGAGCGACAATTCGATGGAGGCTGTTATCTCGTTTTTACGTGAAATGTAGGCTAGACACGATCGAAACGAGCGTATACTCGCGCCGGCTTTGCAACGGTGGGCGAACTGGATCGGGCCTTCGGTCACGCTTGCCCCCTTCCATTTATCCGCGAACGGGTCAACGCTCCCCCCTCCCTTCCCACCCGTTCTCGGCGGACTCTGGCCGATAAGGCCAGAATCACGTCCGTAAAGGATTAAGGTAGTCGAGCTTGAATGCCAGAACGATGTTAAAAAAAATCTGAAGACTACACCCGGAGAGAAATCGAGACAGTATTTACAACTATAACGTGACGACTGTACTGATCATCCTAGAAATATATATTTTTGGGTCCTCGCTATATCAATTTTATTCTCAAAAAAAAAAACTGATTTATTATCACTTATTAAAGAACTAACATGTGTCTCGATCAGTTATTTGTGGGAATTAAATTGCAATGGCCCAGATCTCTATTAAAATATATTTAAGTCATACGAAATCTTCCAATATACTTGGCAAACATTTTCCACAACATTGCGGAATTTTTAAATATAAGTACATATATATAAATGAATGAAAGAATATGTATAAGATAAACGTATATGTGTTTTATGGAAAAATGTGAGCAACTCATTTTTATAATTTTTTTTTCGTCCCTCTCTGTTATTCTCATTATAGCGTAGGATTTATTATAACTATTATATTTATAGGTATAGGCCGTATTGCTGTAGACTAGTGAAAAGTTGTGGACAGCTTATTGATGCCATTTGTTGAAATGATTGTCATTTTCTCAAAACATAGATCTATGAACGAATGTTTTTCAAAATGTAAGATTTCTAGAAGTTTATTTTGTTTCATTTCAATTATGTGTAAAATTCCTATTGTCTAATATATACTGTAAAAAATTTCACGGTGTTAATCAAATTGTATGAGTAGTAAAAGGAAATGATGTAAAATAATAATATCGGTGTGTTTGATAAAAGATGTAGAGCGGTGTTACTTGCTGATTTCATGGGGTGAAAAATCGATGTTTTCAGCAACAGGGCTGGGCAGAGCTCGATACTTTCCTGAAAAGGAAAATTTTTCAATGGATGATGTTTATTGCGCACCATCGATGAAATAAGCATCAACTATTGGAAAATTTTCCTTTCTCAGAAAAGTATCGAGCTTCGTCCATATACCTGTTCAACAATAAAAATTTGTTTACGTTTCTGGCAGTACACTCTATTAAGTAGCAATAAACCGTCGAGAATGATCGCGAAAAATTTAGTATCAGGTACCTGAGCTGAAGCTTGGCATACCAAAACATCATTTTATGACTCATTATCTGAATATCATTAAGGAAATCGATCCTCTAGTGTATACTTTTGTTGATCATGTTTCAGGGGAAGCATAATTGTTTATGCTTGGCTACATATAACGAAATGATAAAAATTCGTTCAAATTTGGAGAGAATATTCTTCCATATGAAATACGTGAATACAATTTTTTTAGAATTTTCGTCT